>JAJIBD010004138.1:0-210877 GCA_021461705.1 Cryptotis parvus
TTTTCTAGTAGAGGTCAGAAGAAGCTGTCATGTTCAGCAAAGTCTTAATGCTTCATGAACACAGAGAAAAGCTAATCCCAGGCTGGTTAAAAATGCCAAGTCCATGTGACGGTAAAAAAGAAATGTTACACTGCTTAGAGATTCAGAGAGAGGGAAGAGAAAGATAGAAAATATTACAGAATATGTTACTCTCGATGCTAGCTATCTCTGGAAAAAGTTTCATTCTGTTTATTATCAAAATTGATTTTGGCTGACATATACTCAGAGTATGGTGAACAGAGAGGAGTAAAGCAAAAAGAAGGTGCAGAAGATAAAGGAAACTATTGTATAATTTATAAGCCACTGGAAAATTCTAAGAGCATAACAGAAAACAACTGTGACTAATTGTCACATAGTATTCAGAAATGAGAAACCATTTCAGTGGTACTCAAATACAGTTTCCTTGTGAGTCTAAGATACTTAATTTGCAATCTAGAGTCTTTTTGCATCCATATACTTTATAGTTTTAAAATTGGGAAAACAAGTTTGTACATTCTTCTCCTTCCATATTTTAAAGCAAAAAATATGGAAAATAAGAAAAAATAAGAAAAAGGGAAGTGAAGAACCAAATCTTTATTCATCCTTGACATATTTTTTAATGAAGTATCACACCAATGGTTTTATTTTCCCTAGACTAAGTCTAAGTTCTTAACATTTGTAAGTTGTAAAACCTCTGCTTCATTAAGCAAAGCCCTCAGAATACAAAATATCTCTATATCATAGGTCCAGGGCAACACTTTCATCAGGACACTCTCTACTGAATTGATAGAGATAGAAATAGTGTCTCATGAAGAAAAATGATGGCATCATTTCATGGATATTTGCAAATATTTTATTTCTCTTAGCAGTTGACTTTGGTATTGGATCAAGAGTTTTGACATATTTTTTAAAGATGTATAAGCCAGTCTCGGGTATTAGGAAAAATACAAAATCATATGAAGTATAGAACTACTCTTTAACTTTGAATTTATTTTATTTTCAGGATTCTTTTAACAAGGCAAATTGTAGTGATCTTTGCTATATGTTGCTGAAACCCTTTAAAGTTTGTTGGCATAAAATAAAATTTTATACCTCTTGAAATGTTTTAGAAAAACCTGAGAAATGAGTTCTTGACAGTATTAATGTGTTTTTGTGTGTGTGCGTGTGTGTAAAATTACATACATAACCTCCTGTCACTTCCTACTTTTAACCACTCTTTTTTTAGTCACCAGCATCACTCTCCTACTAGCTTTCCCAACCAGCTGGAGGCATAGATAGGACTATGCTGTAGGTCTTTTTAATTTTCTGTCTTGATCCTTGGCTCCAGAGAGCCAGGTAGAAATAAGGAAGACTACAAGGTATCTAATAGCATAGAATAAGTAGTTTAAGGAGAACAGTTGGGGTGAAAAGTGAAAGACTACAAAAAGGCAGCTTTGAATACAACACAGAAAACTCTATGAACTGTTTGTTATAACTTAGGTATCCAAGACAACCTGAGCTCTCTGTCAAACACTTAGGTATGCAAGACAGCAGTGGGTTATGGTGTCTGGGGTTCAGTGCAGAAGTTTGGATGCAAAAACATTTCACTGACAAGCAAATGAGAAAGCAAACTTGGAGCTGAAGGTCTAGATACTGTGCTCTTATAACTGTAGGTGGAACAAAATTGAAGATCTCTGTGGGATGTCTTAGCTACTTATAATTTGGGGGTGAGGGACTTTTCCATATTTCCATTCACACTGGTATTACTGATTTCCCCACTGCCATCAAATGTGTCTAGGGGAATTCCTTTTCTCCACCTGTCCATATGATCAGTCAAACATACAATGTTCCTTTTTCATATCAGTAGACAAATTCTATGTGTTTTGTCTGTGTTCATGTTTTCTCTTATGTGATATTAAATGATGTTGTAGATTTGCATTATTCCACAGTGGTCTTACTTCTAATGGTCACAAAGGAAGCAAGGAAGCCCATATTTATGAAAGGAAATATGGAAATATAGAAAGCCCATATTTATGCAAGGAAGCCCATATTTATGAAAACTAGTACAAAGGCCTCTTCCCATATTTGCTATGGCATGTGACCGAGCAGCTTTCTGATCTAGCTTGCTCTCCTATTTTGAAATGCTCCCAGGTATCTCTTTGAAAATACAATTGATTAATTTCCTTCAACATAAATTTCCTGAAGACATTTTTCTTTTCTTTTTTCATTTTTAGGTCACACCCAGCAATGGTCAGGGGTTATTCCTAGCTATGCACTCAGGAATTATACCTGGCAATGTTCGGGGACCATGTAAGATGCTGGGGATCAAAACCAGGTAGGCTGCATGAAAGGCAAATGCCTTATCTGCTGCTGCTCCAGCCCAGTCCTGAAGACTTTCTTGATGTGTAGCTCATTTTAACCTGACTACTCTATTTTCTCACCTAAAATTTGATTAAAAATCTACCATTTTAGGCTTAAATTTATTTACATATGTTAAATCATATAGCAATCAATCATCACACTGACACATATTTATTTTCTAATCATTTCATTTGCCATTCCTTTAAGTTTTTGTGGAACGAGTAATATGAAATAAATTTGTTATATGCCTATTAAGGGGACAGGCTAGTGAATGAGAGAAAACAAGGGAACTTTGGTGGTGGGAGGCGGAGCGTTGGTAGTGTGACTGGTGTTGGAACAAACTTATATGCCCAAAACAGCTATATTATGAGCAACATTGTAAATCATGGTGCCTCAATAAAAAATTAAAATAAGAAATAAAAAAAACTACCATTTTATGTTGTATATTTTTTCATGAATCGACAGATTCCTTTTAAACATTATTGTAATGCACTGAAATAGCATGGCCCTTTTTATTTCCTGTATGTGAGACCAGTCCTTTAAGAGTGCTAAGTAGAGATTTGGTGATTAATGTCTTTTTACCAATGAACAGACTGAGGAATATAACAGATTCTAATGGTCAATATGCAATTAAATATTTCCAGAGTTTTAAATAAAATACTATGCTTTAAAAGAAAACAAAAAGCTATACAACCTTTTCATGATTTGCTCCTCGGACTCAGATGAAACTTTTCTCTAAATTATTAAGTGTGAACATGCCAGAAAGACAGCACAGTGAGTGGGGTATTTGCCTTGCAGGTACCAACCCTGATATCCTACATGATGCCGTGAGCCCTGCCATAAATGATCTCTGAGCAGAGCCAGTAGTGTAAATGAAAATCAAACAAATTGGGGCCAGAGCGATAGCCCAGCCGGTAGGGCGTTTGCCTTGCACGCGGCCAGCCCCATGCCGGCCCGGGTTCGATCCCGGCATCCCATATGGTCCCCTGAGCACCGCCAGGAGTAATTCCTGAGTGCAGAGCCAGGAGTAACTCCTGAGCATCGCCGGGTATGACCCAAAAAGCAAAAAAAAAAAAAAAAAGAAAAATCGAACAAATTTAAAAAAAAATAAGTGTGATAAACAAGTTAGGGAAACAATTTCCCACAAGAAAGTATAAATTTTTATAGATTTGACTTCGGCCTTGATCATTTTTATTCAGTATTTCTTATTTGGGAAAGTTTCTGATAATATGTATTTCTTGAATTTACTCTCATATTGAAAAAAATCCTAGATAGATTTTTCTTTTGTGGAAATTTTGACTAGTAGGACGTCCATAATAAGTGCTCAGAGAAGATATCAACCTGGTGCTAATGAATAAGTTGTGCCCCATACTAGCTTCTAAAGACCATTTTGTCTTATTCCAAATCTCCAAGGTGAATTTTTAATTTGGAGTAGCAGGTAAAAAATAAAAAGGAAGTCCCCCTATTTATCCTAAAATATTTCTGGAGTTGGCAGAATTGTCCTCCAGTGAGGAACCACTGGGCCCTGCCAATCCTTAGTGAGTCTCAAGAGTGTAGTGAAGTGTTGGCTTAAGACTCTGAACATGATATTTATTACCAGTGAGTGTCTTCCTAACTACACTTCAACCCTAATGCCATATAATGCTCAGTCTCAACTGCAGGCCAGCTTCCTGACAGCAGAGCTGTATGATTTGCATATTTCTATGTGATCCGGAATAGAAAAGTTGCAGTAGTATTCATTTGCAGAGAAACCTAGATTCCTCCCCCAAATCTCTGCAATTAATACAAGTCATTCATTGCTCACTCACTGATCAGACTATGTAGTCTCTTTATGTACAAGGACAGATTGCTTTGGGTAGTTGTTTTGAACCCTCTCCTGATTATCCTCACCACTCTTTCTTTCATGACCACAGTGATGGCTTGTTTATCCAGAGTTTCTGGCTCCCTTGAGACTTTCTAGTAAGCAAATGCTTTTTAAACAACAACCAGAAAAATTCTGAATACAGATGTGCTAGATGTCAGTTCATCCATTAATTGGGATTTGTCCATATGCTGAGGTAGATTAGCGAACTACAAGATAATGGTATACAATGTAAAAAAAAGCATTATAAAATATTATTATGCTATTTTAAGAAGCTGAAATATAAGTCAAACTTCAGATGTGTGCTTACTGAAGGGTATTTTTAGTTGTTAATGTTTGCAAACACGTACATGTGCATGTAGATTTTTTGAAAGACATTGTTGATTTTCTTAATTCATCCCCAATCTCAGGAAATGGATCATAAAAGATCTCATCATATCTGATATTCCTGTATCACAGTGCTTCCTCGGGGTGTATGCTTTGCTCTCTGTTCATCAAAACCCTTGGTACCATCCCTACTTTTATGTTCATAGCAGCATTATTCACAATAGCCAGAATCTGGAAGCAACCAGAGTGCCCGAAAATCGATGACTGGATAAAGAAGCTTTGGTACATCTACACAATGGAATACTGTGCAGCTGTTAGGAAAAATGAAGTTATAAAATTTGCCTATAAATGGATGGACATGGAGAAGATTATGTTGAGCGAAATTAGCCAGAAGGAGAGAGACAGATACAGAATGACTGCATTTATTTGCATGGCATAAATATATATGTACATATTATGATACCAACATACAAGGTCAAGTGAAACATATATCAGGAGGTCTTGTCAAAGGTGGAAATTATCACAAACGTGTGGGAGTCAGAGGTTAGGTAAGACAGAAAATGGAACAGGGTGCTAATAATTGTCGAGGGTACTAATGCCAACCTAGAACTGAGCATTAAATAGAGGCAAAAGGATACACATGACAACCTTTTAATGTATGTTCTGTAATCCATCATCTGGAAGGGAAGGAAAAGAGAAAGAGAGAGAAAAGGAAAGAAATAAAGAACCTGCCATGGAGGTGGGCTGGGGAAGGGGAGGGAACCGGGGATGTTGGTGGTGGGAGATGGGCACTGGTGGAGGGACGGGTGCTGGAACACTGTATGACCAAAACCCAAACATGAACTTCTTAATTGCATATCTTTTTTATTTGTATATCTCACGGTGGTATAATAAAATACGTAAAAAAAGAAAAAAAGAAAAAAAGAAAAAAGTCACATTAAATCACACACAAAAAAAACCCTTGGTAGATTAGTTCCTGTAGGAAACTAAAGTTTCCAGCATTTATAAATGCTTTCCTTATAGACAAAGTCAGTGACACTCAAATGTGACCAGACATCTAAGACACACTGATAACAAATGGCCTTTACACTGACATCCAGACACCACTGAAACATGAGCTATGCTATGTCTACTGTTTTGCTTCTGGCCAGCTCTGCTAAGGGAAGGATGGTCAGTGTTTGCAGTTTTTAGAGCCTTCTCTTTCACTGGAAGCCTAATGGATGCTGTACATTTTAGAAGAATGAGGCCAGCATAGACATGGCTTGGGAAATGCATGTCGGCATGCAGAGTGAAAGGCTAGTGGACACTTAAGTAATTCTAACTATGTTTATTTTTTTTTAATGGAGCCTAGAAGCTTTCTTCCAATTTTAGACTCCATTCTTCAAACGGGGGTGGCATTTATGGAAAGTAAGTGGCGACTTCTGTCATATCTGTCCCCATGTCATGGTGATGTGCAAAACCACATCTGTAGGACATTGTAGGCAGGAGAAAATGATCTGCATCTGCTTTCTTTGTGAGAGTCTTTCAGCAGGGCTGTACAGAGAACCCCTGTTCACTTTCTTGCCTGGTATTTGACCAGCTTCACTGATGTCATCGTTCTAATAACACCAAACATTAGCCAAGTGGCCCAAATGCTGGCTGACTTCAACTGAGAATGTGGAAAGATAGGTGTACAGCTGAATCTCAACAAAACTATGTTCATGAAAAATGAACTAGTTCCAGGAGGCCCCATTCATGCTCAATGGAACACACATCTCTGCAGCAGTTATTTGTACCTAGGTGGAGAACTCCTCATGATGAACGACCTAAAATCTGAACTGTGCAGGAGGAAGAGAGCGGCATGGAATGCCTTCATGAGCATTGAAAAAATAGGTAAAAGGACAAAGAAGCTCCAGCTCCAGGCACATCTCTTTGTCTCCACCATTCTCGCAGCATTAACATATGCCTCAGAGACGTGAGCCCTATGAAAGCACGATGAGAACGCTATTCAGGTCTCACAAAGAGGATTGAAAGAGTTATGCTTGGAATATCATGCCTTACTCAAGTGAGAGAAGAAATATGGAGTTCCGACCTCCATCAATAATTCATAGTCAGGGATGCTGTCTAATTTGCTAAGGCGTCGAAAATCAGATGGTCTGGACATGTAATGCAATTTGCAGATGACCACTGGACTAGAGCTGTTACAGACTGGATCCCACAGGACATCAAAAGAGCATGTGGCCGCCCACCTACAAGATGGTCAGACTTCATCAAGACACTGAACGAATGATTTGAGGCTCTTCGTATTCCTGAAGAAAGCAGGTGCCTTTGGGCTACACTGGCATGTGATAGGGTCAAATGGAAATATCTGGTGCCTGCTGGAGCAAATTGATTAATAACAGGATGTCAAGAGATCAAGTGATTTGTCCAGTCAGTTTCAGTTCCAGCCTTTCTTGATGTCACTGCTTCCCTAGGTTATGTCTCTGAATTTGAACTCTAACATAGTAAGCATCTGCACCTCTCACATGGAGGTGGGGTAGGATGAGAAAGGGATGCTTGAAGGAAATCCACTGGGAGCATGGACAATGGCATTCTACTTTTCATTGGTACCATATTCCTTGAAATGTTTCCATACTGATGATCTTGCAACTAGAACTGATTTCGTATCTATGTCCTTACCTTGAACACTTTTTTTAAGCAGCCTTTTCCCCTGTCATCAGCTGAGATTTTCTATCACTTTTTCCAAAAAGAATAGATTATAAAATAGCACTTCCGTAAATGAGGAGAAAAGAAAGAGACAATGGAGTCATGGTCCATAGGTTTCAAAGGACTTGGACTTAGCAAGTTTGGATGAAATTAATAGAGGACATTGGCAATCCATTTGCGATACTAACTGGTGTGCAATAGTGGACACACTCCATTTCCCACAACTAGCGGGGGAAAGGAGAGGAGAAGGGAGGCAGTAAAGAACAAATGAATCAAGTTCTTTGTTTGCTGCTTTTTTAACCAAGCTCCACACTGAGGAGAGATGCAAGGAAAATTTGTGCATGGAACATTTCCTGTTTTGCCTCCTGGGAAGATCCCTAGCACGGCTGATGGATTGTTAGAAGTATTAAGGCATTATTGAATATTGGGACGAGTGTATCTGAAAAGAGGATCAGTGAGTTCCCTGTACCAACATTGTAAACAAATATCTTAATATGACTCTGAAGACCCAGACCAGAAGAATTCTTGAAAGTTATACTGAACTTGACTCAGTGTGAAAAGTGATGTACAAACTGAAGGGAGGAAAGGCACAAGGCAACATTTGCAGAGAAAATCCTGCCGATGAACACGCACTCAGCTACCACATAAATCTACATTAGTTTCAAGGATGCTTAGGGAGAGGTAGAGGAACTCAGAGAAGTCGAACAACTTTAAATTTATGTTAGCTCTTATGATAGAGGGGTGGGAGCAATAGCACAGTGGGAAGGGCATTTGCCTTGCACTAGCAAACCTGGGTTCATCCCCAGTATCCCAGATGGTCCCCAAGCACCAGCAGGAGTAATTTCTGAGTGCAGAGCCAGGAGTAACCCCTGAGCATTGCTGATGTGACCACCCCCAAAAAAAAAAAAAAAAGAACTTATGATAGAAATGAAGCTCTCAAAACAGAAATATTATTTACTGGTCATGTGATAAGATTGTCACCCAGATAGACTACAGAATGTATTTTTTTAATGTTTTTTAAATTTTTTTATTATACCACCGTGAAACATACAATTACAAAGGTGTTCATAATTGGTTCTTGGTAATACAGTATACCAGCACCCATCCCTCCACCAGTGCCCCATTTCCACCACCAATGTACCCCTCCCCCCCGCTCCCCCAGGCGGTCTTAATAGCAGGTACCCCAGTTTCTCTCTCTTTCTCTCTCTATCTCTCTCTCTGTCTCTGCATCTCTCTCCCTCTTATTTTACACATTGTGGCTAGCCCTGCAGATATTTAGAGTTTATCACTTAAGTCTCTTTGTGTATATTCAGTGGTGAGTTTTAATCTGCCATTACCATTTCCCATATTTAGTAAAACACTGGTATCTATTTATATCCTATTAATGAATGCAGTCATTCTATATCTGTCCTTTTCCTTCTGACTAATTTCACTCAGCATGATAGACTCCATGTCCATCCATTTGCAGGTAAATTTCATAATTTCATCCTTTCTGACAGCCGCATAGTATTCCATAGTGTAGATGAACCACAGTTTCTTTAGCCAGTCCTCTGTTCTAGTGCATTTAGGTTGTTTCCAGATTCTAGCTATAGTGAATAGCGCAGAGATGAATAAAGAAGTACAGATAGTGTTTCTGCTATGTGTTTTTCGGTCTCTCGGGTATATTCCCAGGAGTGCTATTGCTGGATCAAATGGGAGCTCAATATCTAGTTTTCGGAGGAATGCCCATATTGTTTTCCAAAAGGGCTGGACCAGTCGGCACTCCCACCAACAGTGGATGAGAGTCCCTTTTTTCCCCACATCCACGCCAGCACCGGTTGTTCTTGCTGTTTTGGATGTGTGCCAGTCTCTGTGGGGTGAGATGGTACCTCATTGTTGTTTTGATTTGCATCTCCCTGATGATTAAAGATGAAGAGCACTTTTTCATATACAGAATGTATTTTATAACATTTCTGTAGAACACAGTGTTGTATGTTTTTTATTTGATAACACAAATATATGAGAATTGAAGATGAAAGAGAGGCCTATAGAAGAATTGGTGGACATCTGCCATGAGTAGGACAATATATAAACATATTTTAGGAACACTGTACTACAAATCCCAATATTACAGCATCAAGTCACCAGCAGGACAAACCTTTTGAATCATTGAAAAAATAATGTAATATAGTGACACCTAAATTTAAAATATTTCCATCATAGTTTAAAATTTATTAAACATAATAAATCTTGCCTTGGAACACTGACCACACAATATTTATTCTAACATATTTAATAAGAGTGAATAATGTATAGAGACATTGAAAAAATACTAGCATGAAACCAATTGCAGAAACAGTTCAAAAAAGACCACTTTAATTAGTGTAATGTATTATGAGAGGCAAACACTGAACCCTGGCTTGCAGAGTAAAGGACACAAAGATGGATATCCTTAAAGATGAATTTAATTTAGAGTTAAATTACATGGACTATATTTTACCATTATTTTGTAAATATAAAGGATTTAGCAAGGATTATTTGACCTTGCTCAAGAACAATTGCGCAGCTATCCATATCAATATATGCACATGTATGCATGTAAACAGGTAATATATAACAAATGTATAGGTTTGAAAACTGCACATGTCTACTTATTGATAAAAGTAACCAAAATAACGAAACCTCCAAAGCACTGACACTCAAAAATCTTGTTTAGCAAAATTAGTGTTATGTCTAATAGAAACAAATTCGCTATTTACATAATCCAGAGGTGATGGATCACAACATGCAATTGTGAGTCAAGTAAGAAAAAATTGTTACTTTAATCCAAAACATTCCCCAAATCAATCAACACAACAAATTATCAGTGTGATAATATATTCAACACATTTGACATTTACATTAATTGGAGCTAATGAAGAAAATATTTTTTGTTGTTTGTTGGATGAAGTTAAATGGACTGGAAATGCATATGAATAAAACATCATTATTACTCTCTCACTGTACACCTGTTCCAATTTCTATTGACAATTTGATATTTTTATTAGAGCCCGCATGCAAAGACAACAAGCAAAACACCCATTCCCCCCTTTTTTAACACACCAAGGATAAAAGTCAACAGGCGGTCGTTTTCGTGCCCAGCTCTCTTAAACCACAGCGCAATGACAAGTACTTAACTAGCCCCTGAGCACTGCCACTTAGTCCCGACTTCTGGTTTTATAAATTATTTACAGTTTGCTAGGTAGGAGGCTGGTGGAAAATGCCTTCTTGGCTGCTTGACTGACACTCTAATTATACTGTGTTTTGGTTTTAAGCACTGTTATGCAGAATCGTAATGCCATTAAAAAAAACGTAAATAGGAATTTTATGAGCTTTTTAACTTTGACAAGGTCATACTGGAAGCGTATGGAAGAGATGTCATGAAAAGCCATAGCCATTATTAACCATGTTCTGTAAGAGAGCATGTATCTCCACACTGATTGCAAGGTGGCATAGATTTAAGACTAGTTGCCGCAGCGGAGGGGTGAGAAGAAGAAGATGAGTAAATGATGAGCAGATGGAAGTCCTGAAAGACCCCTCTCAGGTCCCTTTAATCCCTGTCTCATGAAACCCACTGGACTTTTGTTGTTGTTCTTAGGACATGTCCAAAAGTTCTCAGGACTGCTGGAATATTCTTTAATTTTTATATAACACCATGAGATAGACATTTACAAAGCTGTTCATGATTGGGTTTCAGTCACAATGCTGAAATATTCTTATTCCTAGGCATGCTCTAGGATGCCTGGCATCAAAGCCAAGTTGGCTTCCTGCTTCATGGGTCACACAGGCGAGGCTCAGGGGACCTCCTGGGATGCCGGGGGTGGAACACAGGTTTTGCTGTCCTATTGCTCCAGCACCCCTCCAGTATTTTCTTTTTTGGGGCACACTCGGCGATGCTCAGGGGTTTCTCCTGGCTCTGCACTCAGGAATCACTCCTGGCAGTGCCTGGGGACCATATGGGATGCTGTGGATCGAACCCGGACTGGCACGGCTTGCCACGTGCAAGGCAAATGCCCTACCTGCTGGACTATGACTCCAGCCCCCTCCAGGATTTTCTAAAGGTTTTCCAAGGAAACACAAAAAAAACATGGAGAGCTTTGGGTTTGATATTTATCTTTGAACATGGTGACTCACATTTAGAAGGACCTGCTATGAGTTATTTGGTTGTGATGATTTTTTTCACGTGATGTGTAAGTATGTTCTAACAACAGGAATGATAGACACTAAGGTGCCTTTACGACAATGGGGATGAATATAGAGCCATGGCAATTATTCCAGAGTTCCTGTACCATCTCTCCAAATATGCCATGGAATTTGCTACTCCTTATAAAACCACAGTGGGATCCTTAAGATAAATATAACAGATGGGGTTTTAAGGCCTTTCCCCAAATACCCATTTACCATGCCAAACTCAATTTATCTATCTTGGCAGAAATGGAGATCCTGTCTCAACCCAGCTGGGATTAGAACCCTTCGTTCAGGCTGATTGCTGATCTGAAAGTTGTTTTGCAAGTCGCACGGGGACCGAAGGTTACCTTGGACGAGCATTTTTTCTTTTGCAAACATATCTTTTTCTTGGAGTGTTTCTCAGCAATTTTGGCCGAGAGGTTGCCTGTCTTTAACCTTTCCATTCTGTGATATCATCCCAAGTCCGAGGAGAGGAGAGGAGAGGAGGGGAGGGGAGGGAGGGGAGGGGAGGGAGGGAGAGGAGAGGAGGGGAGAGGAGGGGAGAGGAGGGGGGAGGGGAGAGGAGGAGGAGGGGAGGGAGAGGGAGGAGGGAGGGAAGGAGGAGGAGAGAGAAAGGAAGAGGAGAGTAGGGGAGGGAGAGGAAGGAGGGGAGAGGAGGGGAGAGGAGGGGAAAGGAGGGGATAGAAGGGAAGAGGAGAGGAGGGGAGGGGAGGGAGGGGAGAGGAGGAGGGAGAGGAGGGAGGGGAGGGGAGAGGAGGGGGAGAGGGAGGGAGAGGGGAGGGGAGGAGGAGGGAAGAGGAGGGAGAGAGAAAGGAAGAGGAGAGGGAGGGAGGGAGGGAAGGAGGGAGAGGAGGGCAGAGGAGGGGAAAGGAGGGGATAGAAGGGAAGAGGAGAGGAGGGGAGGGGAGGGGAAAGGAGGGGAGAGAAGGGAAGAGGAGAGGAGGGGAGGGTTGGGGGAGGGGAGGGGGGGGAGGGAAGAGGAGGGAAAGGGAAGGCATGGGAGGATGCAATAGCATGATTTTTATAGGCAATGGCATTTTTATTCCCCTCATTGTATCAACAGCTTGAGTAGTTTCACATTGGTCCTATGCCTCTTGTTCCAGTTCTGTGTGGTGAAAGGTATCTGTCTAGTTTTCACTAGTCTTTCATTCATTCCTTTTGCTCAGTCTCCATGACCAGTATGGGGAAATTAGAAAGGAACACTGCACGATTATTATGACCTTGGCAGGGCACTAATGTCACTTCAAGCTTTCTAGTCAGCCAGTATTCATTCACACTGCTGCTCCTCTTGGCTGAGAACAAGGGATTGCTCAGAGGCTATTCCTTTGATTCATCATTTAGAAGTAACTGTGTTCTGAATCATGACCTATTCCATCTCTACTGCTTGAATATATACTACAAGATGCCTAAAAAATGTTACTCAACTCCACTGTAATTCAAGTTTATCATCATTTCAAGACAGAGGTTTTGGGGGGTCTGTAAATGCAAAAGACGGCTCTGAGTCAGCTTCCAGCTTTGTACAGTCACTGGCTTTCAACATTCTGCTAGTCAGTGCAGAGCTTTAGCAAAAGAGGAATTTTTAGGTAACCAATAGGTATACGTGCTTGCAAATCTGTGTATGAAGAGGAGGTGAAGATAATTTGCAGTATTTCAGTTTGGAAATAGAGACAGACAGAAATTTGTTTTCTGTGCTAGAGCTGTACGAGGCACAGTGTAATAATCTGATTGCTTTACTTGTGAAACTAAATTTTCCCCTCACTACACTTGAGTGGATTGATTTAAGTTCTTCTTTATCTGTGTAGCTGAAAGAAGGGAGACAAATCACCACCTTTCCTTGTGTGGCACTTCCAGGAGTATTCATATCTCAGTTGCTATCACTAACTTACCTTGGAAGATGTTTATAAAAGGATTGCTTGGATGCAGTGCTGGCTGTTCTAACGGAAAGATAAAAGGGCTTCTAGGTTTTTGCTTGGACCTGTCCCAGTATCTGTGGCATCAGATTAAGACACTTTCAGATGAAACAGAAAGGGGTCAACACTTTTGCTTTGTATCAAAAAGATATTAAACACCCACACTCTCTCTCTATACACATATATATTATATATACACACATCACTGAAAGGTTATCAAATATTCAAAATGTATCTAAAATGCAAAAATATGTGTTTTTTCTGTTTTTTTTAAGATGGGTATGTCTAAAATAACAGTCTTCATGAGTCCCTTACATCTAAGAGATATATTTATCTATGACACGGTACTATAGTTAGTTGCATGGCTCTTTGTGTGTGGGGGAGGTCACACCTGGTGATGCTCAGGGGTTACTTCTGGCTCTGCACTCATAAATTACTCCTGCCGGTGCTTGGGGACCATACTGGATGCCAGGAATACAACCGAGGTCGGCTGAGTACAGGCAAATGACCTATCTGTGGTGCTAGCACTCTGGCCCCAGTTGCATGGCTCTTCAATTATTTTCTATGCTGAATGAGTGGATATAGGGAAACCCTGCTCACTATTTTAAATACCATAAAAATATTTCAATATATACTAATATGTTCAATGTACTGCAGAGTTCACAGAACGAAAATAGTAAATATGTTTCTGATGTGAGGATGACAAATTAGATTGGTTATTATTTTATTTGTTTGTGCTGGAGTCACATCCAGTGTTCTGCAGGGCTGACTGTGCTCAGGGGTCACCCTGGAAGGGCTTAGGGACCATATGTGATGCCAAGGACTGAATCTGGATGGACTGCCAGCATCTATTAGCTGCAACACTGCTCCAACCCTTAAGTGAATTATTCTTTTAGTTAGTAAAGCTTGGTAAAAAAAGAATCTGCACTTGACATTCACTTGATCACTTGATCACTTGATCACTTGAATCCTGTTATTCATTGATTTGCTCGAAGCAGGCGCCAGTAACATTTCCATTGGACCCTATCACGTGCCAATGCAGCCCAATGGCATATGGTTGATTCAGGAATATGAAGAGCCTCAAATCATTCCTTCAGGGTCTTGAAAAGGAAGTCTGACCGTCTTGTAGGTGGGCGGCCACGTGATCTTTTGACATCCCGTGGGATCCAGTCAGTAATGGCTCTAGTCCAGCGGTTGTCTCCAAATCGCATTACATGTCCAGCCCATCTGATTTTCGATGCCTTGGCAAATGAGACAGCGCCCCTGATTATGGAATAGCGACGGAGGTCAGAACTCCATATTCCTTCTCTCACTTGAGTGAGGTGTGATATTCCACGCAGAGCTCTTTCGATTCCTCTCAGGAGACCCGACTAGCATTCTCATCCTGCTTTCATAGGGCCCAGGACTCTGAGGCTTATGTTAATGCAGGGAGAACGGTGGAGTTAAAAAGATGTGCCATGATTCTGAGGTTCTTTGTCCTTTTAGCTATTTTTTCGATGCCTTTGAAGGCATTCCATGCAGCTAGCCTCTTACTCATGCACAGCTCAGGTTTTAGGTCGTTTATCATGTTGGAAGTCTCGACCTAGGTACACATAACTGCTGCATTCAGAGATGTTTGTTCCATTGAGAGTGAATGGCGCCTCTGGAACTATTTCATTTATCATAAACATAGTTTTCTTTAGATTCAGCTGTAGACCTATCTTTCCACATTCTCGATTGAAGTCAGCCAGCATTTGTGCCATTTGGCTAATGTTTGGTGTTATTAGAACGATGTCATCAGCGAAGCGTAGGTGGTGTAGTTGCCGACCATATATCTTCAGTCCCATTCCTTCCCATTCTAATTGTCGCATGCTGTTCTCGAGGGTGGCACTGAAGAGTTTTGGTGAAATGGTATCACCCTGTCAAACACCTCCTTTGACATCGATGATCACTTCTTTGTAGAATGGTGAGATCCTGATGGTGAATCCATAATACAGCTCACGAAGGATCTCTTTGTATTGGGTTTGAACACCCTGTTTTACTAGGGCTTCAATGACTGTTTCTGTCTTCACAGAATCAAAGGCTTTCTTTAAATCAATGAGCATGAGACAGAGCAGCATCTTGTACTCCCTACAAACCTCAATGAGCTTGATTACTGTGTGGATATGGTCGATTGTGATGAATCCTTTTTTGGAAGCCAGCTTGCTTGCATGGTTGTCCTTCATCTAGTGTTCTGCCAATCCTGTTCAGGATGACTTGTGTAAACAGCTTTCAGATGACGGACAACACATAGATGGGGCGATAGTTGCCGATGTCATGTATGTTTCCCTTCTTGAACAGTAGAACTGTTCTGCTGGTTTTCCATTGAGAGAGCACCTTGCATTCGGACAGGTAGCATGTGAAGAGCCGAGCTAGTGTATTGGTGAGTACTTATAGCAGATTCTTTAAGTGTTCGGGTCTGACTTTATCTGGGCCTGGTGCTGTTCCCTTCTTTACCGACAAAATGGCATGTTGGATTTCAGAAGGGAGAACATTGGGAATGACATATCCATCCTGTGAAATTTGGTATGTGGGCAGGTGGATGTGGCTATCAAAGAGCTCTAAGTAGAAGTCATGGATAATCTTCTCTATTGCCTTTCTGGAAGATGTGATAGATCAATCAGGGTGTTGGAGGGCAGTCATCTTCGCCTTATAGTTGGTGAAGGACAGGCGGGCAGTGCAAATGCTTTTCCCAGCTTCTGCTGCATCTTCCAGTATTTCTGCTCTTCTGTCTTTGAGGTCTTCTTTTATCGCTTCTCTGCACCGTTTTGCAAGCTTGGACGTTAGCATTTGGTCTCCTGAGGCTCGCCTTGCCACATTGGCAAACGAGCTTGAGAGTTTCTGAAGACAGGCGTTCTTTTGTTTCTTTCTCTCAGCATTCTTCACACAATCATGGAGGTGCTGAACCAGTCAGTTGTATTCTTCATCGATGTCATCAATGATGATACTTGACATTGATTTTGTTAAATCATAGTTATTAACACTTATTTTGGTGGGTGTCCACCGAGGATGTAAAGATAAACATGCTTCTTCCCTCTTGAAATTACAGTAACATACCACAAAGAACAACCAGATTTTTTCAACTTCTAATCAACAACGTGGAATAATTTTCATAAAACAGTGTTGATTTGTAAACATATAGGACAAGGGAGTGTTATTGAAACTCAGAATCATTTATATTTGTAGATATATGAATTCCCGAATTTCTTATTATGTGGAGAAAATCATGGGCAGATATCTCTTTAGGAAGTCATCTGGATAATTTCCTCTACAACCAAGTTTGAGGACAATTGGTTTCAAGTGAAATTTTAATCTTGTTTTATCTTCATATCATAAATATTAATAAGATCACTGTTTTATCTGAATATCAGTTAAATATGCAAATAACAGAATAATAAACTTCAGGTAAATATGTAAATAATGGACTAATAAATATCAGGTCTAACGTGAATTATGCATTAATAAAGATGATGACAAAACATTTAAATAAAAGGACCATGCTTAATCTTTACTGTTCAGAATCTTCACTTATTATAGTTTTATTGACTCATTATTTTCTTAGCTTATTAGATTCTTATTGACTTTTGATATTTTTAAAACACTAATGAACATAGCTTTCTCTTTTGAAGATGTATGAGGTTTTCATAAAATGATTTATGATTTCAGTGGTTAAGAAATAATATGGTGACTACATTTACCTCGGACATGGTTCAAGTTAGAGATTTACATTATCTCTTGACTCTAACTTCCTTCACATAAGGTGTGAAGCATCTATCAGAATGACTTTCAATTTCACAAGTAACATCTATATCAATTTCATATGTGACATTCCTTAACCATGTCGCAAAGAACAGGTATTCTTTTAATCCCCAAATTGCCAGAAATGTCTCTATTTAACTCTTCTTAAACTAACTTACATAATATATCTATTGCTGAACCAATGTCTGAGCAAAAGCTACAAAACTGCTTTTGCTCATAAAATAACTTTTGCTCATAAAATAATCATAATAACTATGATTTTGTTAAATCATAGTTATTAACACTTATTTTGGTGGGTGTCCACCGAGGATGTAAAGATAAACATGCTTCTTCCCTCTTGAAATTACAGTGACATATCACAAAGAACAACCAGATTTTCCAACTTCTAAACTTTTGTGTTTGGGCCGAAACTGACAGTGTTCAGGGTTTACTCCAAGTTCTGCACTCAGGGATCACTTCTGATTGGCTCAGGGGCCAGGTACCAAACCAAGGTCAGCCATTTACAAGATAAGCACCCTACCTGCTTTACAATTGCTCCAGCTATGTATCAACCAACTTTTATAGCCGGGCTCTACATGGAGTCAAAGTTGAGGTCCACTAGACCATAATCCAGTGTTTCCACTCAACAAATAAATGGCTGAGCCCAGGCCTGACTCTTGGCTCTGGTCCTGGAGATCACTCCTGGTGGAGCTCAGACAGCTAACATGATGTCAGAACTGAATCCAGGTCAGCTGTGAGCAAGGTAAATACATTCTCTGATTTACTATCTTTCTGACCTCACAGTTTCCAAATTTTAGCATAAGCTACTAACAGGTAATTGTTATTACCCATTTAAAGGAAAACATTGAAATCTGCTACCCAAATATATCTGTCAGTTAGACTATGTTTCTAGCCTTTGAGTTTATTACCTTATTACTCCAAAGGTTTTTTTTTTTGTAGTGGTGTGTGTGTGTGCGTGTGTGGGTTTACATCTTTTGAACCCAAGGTTCCTTTCATCCCTTACTTTATTTTTAAGTGCCCAAGTAAGACCCCAGTGCATGTGAAATTGATGTCTATGCTCCCAATTCCTCAAACCTGATTTTTGTCATATTACATTTATTGATATATTGTGATTACAGTCCTACAAATGATAGTTCCATGCTCAGTTAAAATATTCAATATTCTCAAGGTCTTCTTATCCCCGTTATGACTGTCTATGGCTGGGTTCCTGATGAGCCCATGCCCATCCCAAAGGAAGGTCCCTTCAGCCTTTCCTTTACAATCTTGGTCTTGTAACTTATTGTCAATGAAAGACGCTGAGAAAAGCAACCCTTCACAAATGTTACCTCTATCCTTTAGCAAAAAGTTACCTTTGTCAAATTTACTTACTTACAAGACTATCAGCAAACAAAATCATGACAGAGCTATATGAGTAAATACATAAGTGGTAAACAGTTTCATAAATAAATATGCCCTAGTAACGCTACTACAAATATCAAAGCTAAGTGTAAAATGTAGCAGAAATGGTAAATATAAGATTAGTGGAATTTTCATAATTGCACTATTTTGTTAGGAAATTAAGGAATTTTCAAAGTGAAGCTCTCTAAATGTTATATTTAATACATGCAGACTAAAAAAATCCTCTGCAAATGAATGCATCAGTGAAAGCAATACATCTTCCAGAGTTAAATTTGTGCTTATATGGTGTACAGTAATTTCACTTGCATGTACATATTTAATAGGTGTGTAATCTTCTAGTTTGAATAAGAGTCATCATACATGCAGGCGCCAAGAATTGGCAAAGAAAATAAACATTAAATTGAGTTTAAATGTTCTTCAAAATTGATTATAGCAAATTACCCAAACTAAAGCTATATTTAGAAGTAAACCTAGGAAATCTTGTTTTGGCAGATGATATAGGTTCAACTAAAGATGTGCAAATTCATCCCGAGGGTTTACAAGAGTGCTTCTGAGCCAAGGGCCAGAGCTCTGTAGACTCTCAGACTCACCCTCAGAGGTTGATGCACCAATAATGGCTGCATCTTGATCCAAGTGCTCAGTGTTATACCAGCAATGTTCCTACAATTCTAAAGCAAGATCACGCACACTCACGACTGTCTATTTGATTAAAATTGGACACAATGTCATTCTTTTCCAGTTTAAGTATCTAAATTTCAAATAGATCAATGTCTTTTACATCTATCTATTCATTTATCAACCATATTTCTTTCCTACAGACACACAGAGACAAATTATATTTAGCATGAGGCAAATTAAGTTTTTCCTCTTCAAGATCCAGTGAGATCTAACATTTGTTTTCAGTTTGTGGCTAGCATTCTTTATACAGACACTGACAATAAAAATCACAATTTCTATTATAACCAATAGCAACATTTTCCAAAACAATGAAAATATTTAGACTAATTGTTGGCATTAGTGTGTTCAACAAACAGCAAAAAATCATATATGTATATTATTTAGAAATGAGAAAGCTGGAGATTAGTTACTTAGAAAGTTCTTATGATTAAATGACTAAATGAAGGATCATTAATTTGAACCCAGAATGCTGATTTCAAATTCTTCATACCTGTCTGCAATGAAACTTCAGTGAAAGAACCAGCTAAACATGCATGGTAGAATAAGAACAATTTAATAGAAAGGATTTACCATTCCCTTTATTTTCTATTTTAGTCTGATTATGAGCTGGAAGTAGTCAAGGTTAGAAAACCAGATCTAAATGAGCCAAAATGTCTTACCTGAAAAAGTTCATAGTCTACTAGGAAAGACAGCCTCAAAAATGATTAACAAGGAAATCAGGGCAGCAACAATGGAGTAGGTCTAAAGGGGTTAGACATGTGCTTGGGTGAAGACTCTCTACTAGGAAAAGACAAGTCTCACTGAGACTTGGGGAATGGAGCGGAACTGGCTCCATTCCCCTGTGTGAAGAATTTTTTTTTTGTGGTTCAGCATGAGAAAAGGCAGTGGTCTTTGAAACCTCACTGCATATGTGGGTTTCAGCTAGAGCTTGGATGGAGATGTGGAGTATCCTGAGTTCTTGTTAGTTTGAAGCAAGACTAACACACGCCTTGGGTAAGAAATGTAATGAGGGCCAGAGTACAGAGGATAGGATATCGCCTTACATGTGGCCGACCCGGGTTAGGTCCCAGGCATCTCATACGAAACCCCAGGCACACGCAGGGAGTAATTTCTGAGTTCAGAGACAGATGTAACCCGTGAGCACTGCCAGGTGTGACCTAAAAACCCAAAAAATAGCCCCACCAAAAAACGGAGGTGGGGATGTTGGAGTGATAGTAGAGAACAGAAAGCATTGGTCTTGCATGTAGCTGACCGGGGTTCAATCTCTAACATCCCATATGGTCCCCTAAGCACCACCAGGAGTAATTCCTGGGTGCAATAGTGCAAAAACCGGGAGCAACCCCCTGACCATGGCCAGGTATAACATGAAAAAAGTAACAAGTTGTTACCTTGAGAGTAATTTCATCCTATATGGTATAGAGAGTCTCTTAGAAATTAACCGGGGAGCTGAAATTAAATGTGAGGTTTGGAAATAGGACTAGGGTGCAGAGAATGAGAAGAATGTTTCTACTAGAGCAAGAAAATGGCAGAACCAAAAGACGCCAGCACTGTGTATTTAAGCAAAATGAAAGACACAAATCAGGAAAAGTGGATATTAATTTTTTTTACTTTTTATTTTTAAGTATTTTATTATACCACCGTGAGATATACAAATGAAAAGATATACAATTAAAAAGTTCATGTTTGGGTTTGGTCATACAGTGTTTCAGCACCCACCCTCCACCAGTGCCCATCTCCCACCAACAACATCCCCGGCCCCCTCCCCCTTCCCCAGCCCTGCCCATGGCAGGTTCTTTATTTCTTCCTTTCTCTCTTTCTTTTCCTTCCCCCAGACTATGGATTACAGAAATACATAAAAAGGTTGTCGTGGAATCCTTTTGCCTCTATTTAATGCTCAGTTCTAGGTTGGCATTAGTACCCTCGACTATTATTAGCACCCTGTTCCATTTTTCTGTCTTACCTAAACTCTGACTCCCCACACGTTTAAGTTGCATATACAGATTTTTTTTCAAGAGTCTTCAGTTCCATGCTCAGTAGCTTATTTATTCAACGGACATGACCATAAGAAGATTACAATATTATTTGGATGTAAGAGAAACTTGAAGGTTAGGTCAGTGCAACAAGAAGAAAAACCTAGAAATGTGCTCAAATATTTTAAGCCAAAATAAGCAGTGTGATGGGAAGCATATAAATCAATGCTTATGGCTTAATCAATTCAATATAATTTATGAATCTAGGTCTGATATTGAGGTCTTTAATCAGATCTGATATTGAGGTCTAATATGAAGGTCCTCAATCAATTTTGATATTAGTTTTGTGCATAGTGTTATAATGGCATGTGGGTTTTTTTGTTTTTCTTTTGTATGTGACTGCTAAATTTTCCTAGCACCATTTGCTGAAGAGATTTTCCTTGTTCCACTTTGTACTTCTTGCTCCTTTGTTAAAATTAACTGCTCATACACCCAAGAATCTGTTCCTCAATATAGTCAAAGCCATTTACCAAAAGCCCAGAGCAAACATTAGAGTCAATGTTTATAAACTGAAAGCCTTCCTCCTAAGATCAGCTATAAGAGAAGATTGTCCACTCTCACCACTATAATGCAATATAGTTCTGAAATCCTGGCCACAACAATTAGGCAAGAAAGAAATGTTAAGAGTATCCTGATCATAAAAGAAGTCAAATTCTCATTATTTGCATATGGCATGATCCTATATCTAGATAACCTTAAGAATTGAAAATCAAATACCTAGAAATAATAATCTTGTGCATAAAACTTGTTGGTTACAAAATCAAATGCACAGGGCCTATCTATATGCAAACAATAGAGAGAGAAAATAAGAAAAAAGCCCATTCACAATTCTGCCTAAGATAATCAAGTTTCTGAGAATCAGCTTAACAAAGAAGTAAAAGACTTATATGTAGAACATGATATTTCTCTGTTTCTTAAAGAAACAGACATATGAAAAATTGGGGGTTAAACCTGTCTTTGTTCAGGACTTTCTCCTGGCCTCTGAGCTCATGGATCACCACTGTGCTCCATTACCTTAGGGGACTGTAGGAGGTACCAGGGATCACGCCTAGGTTGGCTGTGTGCAAGGCAAGTGCCCTTTCAATGGTACATCATTCCAGCCCTAACATGGCATAGCAAAAATACAGAGATCAAACAGTAGAAATGTATATGGAGTAATAACACCCACCCACCAGTATATAGCCAAAACCATCCTAGAGAAAAAGCAAATGAAGGCTTCTTTGTTCCTGCATATTTTTGTTTTTTTTTAATTTGCTTTGTTTCTTTTACTTCTAACTCTTGAGCAAAATATTCTATTATTTGTTTTCTCTGTCTGACTCATCACTCTGAGTCCCATCCATACTGTCACCAATCACCAGCCTTCATCTCTGTTCAGACCAACTCTGTTTATCCCCTCAGCTTCTATAGGAACTGACTTGTTCCCATACCTTGACACATTATACACAATGCTGCGCTGTACAAGACTAAGATATTTTGAGGTAAAGAAAGAAAACAAGTCTTCACTATGCTTCTATTTCTGTAGCAGGTGACAAGTGGCAACAATATTGGCAGAGATGTGATGATTCCACTGACATTTGAAATGTCTGCTAAATAAACAAAGCAGTGCTATTCTTCCATCTGAAGAAGGATGGATGAGTTGTTCTGTCTGCCAAACAAACCATGGAAGGGTTGTTCTTAGATGCCTCCCACTCTGTTGCAGCTAGCGATACCAATAATAATTTTACTCTAAAAAATCACAATTTTGTTTTACTGCCAACTGCAATCCACTCAATGGTTGAATTCGACTACATACTTGATGTTGATATAGCTACTGTAAAATATTCTGAGTTTGTTAGAACTAAGAAACCGGGTTAGGTAGATTTCCAAATCTACAAATCTAACCTGACAGAATTATCAATAAGAGTCATTAAGTCAAGGGTAGGGATGCTCTTGCCATCCCACTGTGAGATCCCCACCCTCTGAGGTACTTTTTCAAATCTACCTTCTGGATGCCCCATAGTGATGGTCAGGAGGTGGCTCAACCAAACATATGGAGGAAGGTTTGTGTACAAAACTTCTGCTGATCAGGGTTTTCCTCTTTTCAAATTACTATATTTTTCCTACAATACAGATCTGATCACTTGATCATTTTAATCCCATTATTCATCGATTTGCTCAAGAGGCACCAGTAACATTTACATTGGACCCTATCACGTGCCATTGTAGCCCAATGGCATCTGGTTGATTCAGGAATATGAAGAGTGTCAAACCGTTCATTCAGGGTCTAAACAAAGAAGTCTGACTATCTTGTAGGGGTGTGGTCAGGTGACGTTTTGACATCCCGTGGGATCCAGTTGGTAACAGCTCTAGTCCAGCAATCGTCTCCAAATAACATTACATGTCCAGCCTATCTGCTTTTCGATGCCTTGGCAAACGAGACAGGTCCCTGATTCTGGAATAGCGACGGAGGTCGGAGCTCCGTATTCCTTCTCTCTCAATTGAGCAAGGCATGATATTCCAAGCATTGCTCTTTCAATTCCTCTCTGGGAGACCCGAATAGCATTCTCATCCTGCTTTTGTAGGGCCCAGGTTTCAGAGGCCATGTTAATGCAGGGAGAATGGTGGAGTCAAAGCGATGTGCCTGGAGTTGGAGCTTCTTTTGTCCTTTTTAGCTATTTCTTCGAGTGATAGTCCAGCGGGTAGGGCGTTTGCCTTGTATGTGGCCGGCCTCTGCTGGCCCAAGGTTCGATCCCTGGCATCCCATATGGTCTCCAGAGCACCATCAGGAGTAATTCCTGAGTGCAGAGCCAGGAATAACCCCTGAGAATCGCTGGGTGTGACCCAAAAAGCAAAAAGAAGAAGAAGAAGAAGAAGAAGAAGAAGAAGAAGAAGAAGAAGAAGAAGAAGAAGAAGAAGAAGAAGAAGAAGAAGAAGAAGAAGAAGAAGAAGAAGAAGAAGAAGAAGGAAGAAGAAGAAGAAGAAGAAGAAGGAGGAGGAGGAGGAGTAGGAGGAGGAGGAAGAAGAAGAAGAAGAAGAAGAAGAAGAAGAAGAAGTAGGGGTCTCAGAAATACATGAATGAACATGAAGAAAATTATCAGTCTTATGGAGAAAAGAGGCATCAATAAATGCCTGTTCAATGGATTATTTAACAGGCTCCATGTGGGGCATATAAACAAGGCAAAGACAAGACAAAAATGGAGATAAAAGGCAAGGATAAGGGGCTGGAGAGGTTGTAGAATGGAGAAAGTGTTTGCCTTGAATGTGGTCTCCCATCCCCTCCCTCCCTTCCCATCCCTCCCTCCCCCTCCCCCTCCCTCTCTCCCCCTTCCTCTCCTCTCTCCCCTCCCCTCTCCTTCCCTTGTCTTTCCTTCCCCTCCCTTCCCTTCCCTTCCCTTTCCTTCTCTTTCCCTTTTTCCTGACCTGATCTGTCCTGTCCTATCCTGTCCTGTCCTGTTCTTCCTATATCACCATGAAATACGCAATTACAAACCTGTTAATGATTGGGCTCAGTTATATAGTGTTCAGTAAGCATTCCTCCACCAGTGCACATTTCCCGACACCATGTTCCCAGATTTCCTCCACCTCCCCAGGCTGCCTCCCATGACAGCAGTATATTTTTTCTCTTGCTCTCCCTTCATTTGCTCATTGTGGCTAGCATTACATACATTTAGGGGGTATCCAATATATATATCTTTGCATATGGTAACTGCTCAATTCTAGTCTGTTATTACCATTTCCAACAATTACATGCAGTTATTTTCAAATGCAAAAGTCATCCTCATAAAGATTCAAATTTCTATATTTTCTTTTCATTTTTTTCTTTTTTTGGGGGAGGTCACACCCAGCTATTCTTGGGGTTACCTCTGACTCTGCAATCAGAAATAACTCCTGGAGGTGCTTAGGGGACTCTGTTGGATGCCAGGGACTGAACCTGGTGGTTACATGATAGGCAAACGCCCTACCTTCTGTACTATCACTCCAGCCCCTCAAATTTCTACTTTTTCTCACGTTACTACTTCACTCTGACATCCCGTTATTCATCAATTTGCTCGAGCGGGCTCCAGTAATATCTCCATTTGACCCTACCACGTGACAGTGTAGCCCAATGGCATCTGGTTGCTTCAAGGAATATGAAGAATCTCAAACCATTAGTTCAGGGTCTTGACAAAGAAGTCTGACCATCTTGTAGGTGGGCAGCCAAGTGGTCTTTGACATCCTGTGGGATCCAGTCCAGTCGGTAACGGCGCTAGTCCAGCGGCCATCTCCAAAATGCATTACATGTCCAAGCCATCTGATTTTCGATGTCTTGGCAAACGAGACAGTGTCCCTGACTCTGGAACAGCGATGGAGGTTGGAACTCTGATTCCTTCCCTCACTTGAGTGAGGTGTGATATTCCAAGCATAGCTCTTTCAGTTCCTCTTTGGGGGACACAAATAGCATTCTCATCTTGCTTTCATAGGGCCAAGGTCTCTGAGGAGTATGTTAATGCAGGGAGAACGGTGGAGTCGAAGAGATGTGCCCAGAGTTGGAGGTTATTTGTCTTTTTCTGCTATTTCTTCAATGCTTTTTGAAGGCATTACATGCAGCTCTCTTCCCTCCTGTGCAGCTCAGGTTTTAGTCGCTCATTATGTTGACTTCTTGACCTAGGTACACATAAATGCTGCATTCAGAGATGTTTGTTCCATTGAGAGTGAATGGGGCCTCTGGAACTAGTTCATTTCTCATGAATATAGTTTTCTTCAGATTCAGCTGTAGACCTATCTTTCCACCTTCTCGGTCAAAGTCAGCCAGCATTTGTGCCGCTTCGCTAATGTTTGGTGTTATTAAAATGATGTCATCAACAAAGTGGAGGTGGTTTAGTTGCTGACCGTCTATCTTCACTCCCATTCCTTCCCATTCTAATTGTCGCATGATGTTCTCGAGGGTGGCACTGAAGCGCTTCGCGAAATGTTATCACCCTACTGAACCCCTCTTTTGACATCGATGATCACTTCCTTGTAGAATGGTGAGATCCTGGTTGTGAATCTGTAATATAGCTCACGAAGGATCAAACCCAATACTTTTTCTTGGAAAAGCAATACAAGATATTTGACCTCTGTATTCCTGAGGATAATAGTTGGACTGATTCTAAGATGCTGCTGACAAAATTTGTTACCATTCTCCCCATTCTGATAAAACAAAGTCAGTTCTGTTGCATGACAGAACACATATACTCTGGCACCTTGGTAAGTAATTCCATTAACCTACAAATTTTCCTCTTCTCCTTGATCTTTTTTTTCTTTGCCAGAAATGCATTTCTTTAAGGACATGGGCCCCAACCGGGAGTAATGTGATGATAGGGCATCACTGAAGGACTTGTGGAAAAGTATTTCATAAGATCTGAGAAAATTCCCTCCTCAACCTTCTCCTTTCCTCCAGAGACTGTTATGTGAAGATACTTGGAGCTTCTATCTCTACCACTATTGAGTGGAAGACACTATCCTAAGCAACGAGGGACAGAATAGGGGACAGTTCAGGGAGGAAGAAGAAGCATTAAAGTAGCTGGAATTACTCTGCGTAAGATAAAATCTCATGGTGCCCTTTTGGAATTAGACTGTATTGCTTCTCTTGGAGTCAATCACAGTGCAAAGGAATCCCCATACATACCATTCACATGTCTACTTTCTACAGGGCCACTGCCCTGTCATAATCAACTTATAGGTTCCAGTCAAAGTTTAAGACTGTGTCTTTCATTATTGGTGTCAACAGAAAAAAAATTCTGAACAGGGAAAAAGCAGGAGAGTTGCGATATTTTGAAGATCCAAATTAAATAAGGCCATTAGTAAAGTAAGCTCTCAAAAATACGGTTTCTAGTTTCCTGTTTATGGGTAAGGTTTTCTTCAGAGGATGGTATAAAATAGTACTTCATGATGAGGGCTTTGAGATCGAATTGCTTAGGTATAAATCCTGATCTTTCAGCTTACCATCTGTTTAACTTAGAACACAAGGGAACCTTATAAAACCTAATATTCTTATCTGGAGTTTGGGCCTAGTAACTGAACTTAATTTATTGGGCAGCTGTGAAAAAAAGAAAATGATGCCTATATGTAAAGAGATGAACAGATTTCTTAATTTCAAAGAGCACTCAGCACATTTGTTTTATAAGACCTAAAAAGACAATTTGTAAAAACAAGACAGTAACTCAAATGATTTGCAGTCAACACATCTAAACTAGGACATGGTTCTTTAATATGAGTTTATGATAGGAAGATAAGCAGTGAAATGTAGGTGAAGATTTCTTTGCAATTTCACTGTCTTTGATAACATTCCTGAAATTAACTTTTTGTTTGAAAAAATATTGTTTTTAATATTCCTTCATCTTTGTACAGGGTATACATTCATTTATGAGTTTTCTCTGACCATTTATCAGAATATAGAAGCAAGAAATTTATTTGAGAATGTATACCTTGGAGAGTTTCATCAGGCACTTCTCAAGGAAAAATAAAGCTCCATTGAAATTTGAAATATAAGACCATAAAGAACACATAAAATTGTTCATAGATAGTATTTTGATATGTCAGGTAATTAAAGGGAAGATGTTCTATCCCCAAAGTGGGGGGAAATTGTTAGCTACCACAAATCTCTGGAACTTTGTTGCTGAAATCATTCAACAGCTTAGCTCAAGGATTTTTGCATAATTTTACTCAACAAAACCTCTTCAGTCATTAAATTAATTTACATAGCTTGAGCAGAATATAAATTAAATTAACCTCCTTTGACACTGATGCATTTATTCTCAAGATTTTAACTAAGAAGAGGTGTTGGTTCACTCAGACAGAAGGAAAACCAATGAGTGTTTCTCTTTTTGTTAGTATCTTAGAGATACTTATTTTAGAAATTTGGTTCACATTAAAGTAACAATTTGAGATTGGAAATTCCAATTTGGTATCTAGTTTTGCTAGAATTGTGAGATATAAGCAAGTTATTTGACTCCAAAAGACTATTTAAGAAAAGTATGGTGCCGAAGCAATAGCACAGTGGGTAGGACATTTGCCGTGCATGAGGTCGACTTGAGTTTGATCCCCAGCATCCCATATGGTCCCCTGAGTACCTCTAGGAGTAATTCCTAAGCAAAGAGCCAGGAGTAACCCCTGAGCATCTCCGGGTGTGACCCAAGAAGGCAAAAAAAAAAAAAGAAAGAAAACACCAAATCCACAGTTATCAGCCATGCTTTCTTAAACACAGGAGGAAATGATACTATCTGTTTTGGAAGACGTCATGATTAGAAGACAGCAAATGATTATGAATAAAATAGTAGTTGTCAATAAACCACTATTTTCTTGAATGTACCTATTTTTATTGACATAATTTACAGATTGAGTGAATATATCTTAAGAATTCAGTTCAATCAGTTTTACAAATCAATCACGATAAATGTGTGATATTCCTATTCTTTGAGGGAAGATTGAAATGTGTGGTTGTAGGTGGGTACATTTTTATACTTAATGGTATTGAGCTGTAATGTATTAATATAAATTAATGGACAAAACTATTGTGATGTTCTCACATGAATACCATAATTAAACTTCAGTCTATAAAATACAATTACATGAATTATACAGATTCTAAATAATACCATCACCTTTATACCTACTTTTTTTTGCTCTTTGGGTCACACCCGGCAATGCTCAGGGGGTTTCTCCTGGCTCTGCACTCAGGAATTACTCCTGGCGGTGCTCGGGGACCATATGGAATGCCAGGGATCGAACCCGAGCCAGCGCATGGCGGCTGTGTGCAAGGCAAACACCTTACCCTCTAGGCTATCGCTCCGACCCCACCTTTATACCTACTTTTATTAAAATATAGGAAAAATCCAGAGAAAAAGTTCTCTGTTCATTTTACTCACAACATTTGAGATAGTCTATGGAACTATCACTTAGCGATTCTGTAAAAAGAATTTTTACTCTCTGTACTAGGTGACATTTATGCAACCAAAAAGAGTTGCAAGTGTACAGCAGCAGCAAATATCAAATTTTCCCACCGCTACATAGAGAGGGATAAAGAGGTGAGCAAAAGGTCGTGACTCTTTAATTTAATTAATAATAAAGAACTTTAATTTTCACTCTACTGAGCTTCATATGGAAAGTACTTTGAAGTACTTTGTAGTTAATATGATTCTATTATTAAACATGTCTAGCCATGACTAAATACTTAGCCATCCACTTCTCAAGTTTAATATAATAAGGCATAGAATGTGCAATCCTTTGACAGGACAATGGCAACACAAAGCACTTCTAAAACTTGGTACTTATTGTGGATAAATGAGATCAAAGCCACCAAGACTTACTATGTAACCATAGTTTTGGAACTGATTCCTTCAATTAATTCCATAGCCTTAATTCCAAATCCATCTCATGTCTTATACTTTTCCATGTGACTCATTTTCCTCAAGTTCACGAAACAAATGACCCAAAAAAGATGTCAGAGGCATAGCAACATTGCTAGATCTCATCTCTCAAACCTATAACTTGGGCACACATTTATGTCACTTTCAGACAAATCAGATTCAAGCTTTAACTATATGGAAGACCAGACCCTTGGTCATTGAAATTTCACATTGCTTTTCCCACTCTTAGAAAATTTGCTTTCTGCCCACATAGAAAGCTAGAGCAAAACTGGGCTCTGAATATTCTCCCTCCCACAGAAGAAGATGGAGGCTTCTCATTACTACATTAAACTAGAAAGGATCCAAATTGGCTTTTGAGTTTTTGAAATATTCAGGAATTCTGTGAGGAGTTCGTTAAAGAAATCCATCGTTAAGAACATGACCCCTCACACCTGATACCCGAGGACCGAAAAACACATACTTTCCCGTTTCACTATAGAGACCCAAGCCCGAACAGAAAAACCAACTGAACCTTGAAAAGACAACCTGCAAATGGAGGGACTGGAACCATGGTGATAGTAAAGAAGAGATGAGATATTAGACTCACCTTGATACACTTATATAAACTCTAAATACCTGCAGGGCTACCACTTGTAAAATAAGAGCGATGAGAGGAGGAGAGAGGAGGGGGGGGGGGGGGGGGGGTGGGGGGGGGGGGGGGGGGGGGGCGGTAAAAATCAAATTATATAAATTTTCAGTGAAATTAATAATGGGAAAAATCCAGGCAATGATGCCTCAACATTTCTATGTAAGTGTCAAATGATTATTTCTATGAATGTCCATAAAAAAAGAAGTAATCACATGATGGGGAGCCTAACATTTCTTTTTTTTTTTTTTTGCTTTTTGTGTCACACCCGGCAATGTTCAGGGTTTCTCCTGGCTCTGCACTCAGGAATTACTCCTGGCGGTGCTTGTGGGACCATATGGGATGCTACCCGTGTCTTATTTGATATGCCAAATACCAGTAACAATTATAGACCTCATTCCCATGAACTGATGGAATGGTTTGAGGCTCTTTATGTTCCTGGAGCAAGCATATGCCCTTGGGTTCTACTAGCATAAGACAGGACATATGGCGATGTTACTGGTGCCCGCTCGAGCAAATCGATGATGAACGGGAAGACAGTGATACAGTGAAAAGCGATTATTACTGACTACAACATTGTAGTGCTTTGACTACAATGGAACCATTTACAGTATAGAAATTGACAAACAAATCAAGGCTTAATTTATCATTTTTAATGCAAATGATTTCTGTTGATAAGAAATTTGAGACTTTGTGCAAAAACACTCTTGTGGCAACAATGAACCTCTGCTGCTATAAAAAAAAGCAGACATAGGCAATACATAAACAGGCTTGGAAATGTCACCCTCTAACCACAAATACAGGAAGAAGCACAGATTGACTTTTTGTCTTATAGTTGAATGGCCCTTAGGCTCGATTTAAGAAATTAAATATGAAAGGTTAATAATGTAGATCAATTCAAAGTCTGTCACATCTCTTGCTATTACATTTTTAACACAAAGTTAGATTTGAAACTATTGATTCAGCCAATATGTTGCTCCAGTCTGATGAATCTGAGTGAAGGTCCAACTTACAAGTTTCATCTTCTTCATTAATGTAAATAAGAATAAAACCCATGAACTCCTATCAATAATGGCACTGAAGAAAAACACACAGCGGAAACACAATCCACACTTTTATTTTCATAGCAGCACTATTCACAATAGCCAGAACCTGGAAACAACCAGTGTGCCCGAGAACTGATGACTGGATAAAGAAACTGTGGTACATCTACACAATGGAATACTATGTAGCTGTTAGGAAAAATGAAGTTATGAAATTTGCCTATAAATGGATGGACATGGAAAGGATCATGTTGAGTGAAATTAGAAGGAAAGAGAAAGATATAGAATGACTGCATTTATTTGCATGACATAAATATACATATTATGACACCAAAATCCAGTGTCAGGCAAAATGTGAATCAGGAGGTCTTACCAAAAGTGGAAATTACTGCAAACATGTGGGAGTCATAGGTTAGGTAAGACAGAGAAGGGAACATGTGTGAATAAATGCCAAAAGGATTAATACCAACCTAGAACTGAGCATTAAATACAGGCAAAAAATGCACATGATAGCCTCTAAGGGTATGTAGTGCAACCCACAATGTGTAAGAGAAGGAAGGGAGAGAGGAAGAGATAAAAGAGATAAATAACCTCCCATTTAGGCAAGCTATGGGAGGGGGAGAGAATTGGGGACATTGTTGGTGGGAAAGGGGCACTGGTGGAGGGCGGGGTGCTGGAACACTATGTGACCGAAACCTCTAAACATGAACAACGTTGTAATTGTATATCTCATGGTGGTATAATAAAATATTTAATTAAAAATAATAATGGCTCTGAAAATCCCATAGCCTCAAGTAAAATTTAAAAATAAAACTAATATTATATTAGAACTGATATCTTCATTCATTCTTCAGTCACATTTGTAAAATCATGATGTGTCAGAACATGGCAAAATAAAAGGGGGAAGGAAAAGGGAAAATTCTTCAAGAACCAGTAGGTCTTGCATTATACCATTTATTTAATTTTTTACAGTCATGTTTTTGCATTATAAAATGTATAATAAACTCCCATATGCATATGCATCCATACTTTAAGTCCCCTTAACGTTAGCTGCTGAATATTTGCCATCACACCACTACCCACTCACTAAGAACGATAGTTATACAAATGGTCATACACACACTGGAAATGTAAGTTCTAATAGCATAATTATGTGAACCCAAATATAAAAAATAGTAGAATTAGAAACATTTTCCTACTTCCAAAGATGAGTCAGAACTTTACCCTCAGAGATAATTTCCCTGATATTAATTTACATGATTGGCAAAACGGGTTCCAGAAGAATACTGGAATAAATCATCACATTAGTGATTAAATTCCAGGCTTCTGTTAAAATGTTTTGTGCTTTCTTTCTGAAAATTTCTGTAAAACATATCATCCACTCAAAAAAAAATGACTTAAAATGGTAATAATGACCATCTTGAGTCAGGCCTGATCTTTCAACATATTTATGTAATCCTGGTTGGATATCCCTTGCTGCTTTAGTAAATTTAGGTTGACCATGAAACTGAGTTCTTTTGTATTTCTAATCACTAAAAAACCAGCATATTGGGGACGGAGTGATAGCATAGTCTGTAACATGCTTATGTTGCATTTGGCTGACTCAGGTTTGATCCCTGGCATCCCAAATATTCCCCTGACCACCGCCAGGAGTGGTTCCTGAGTGCAGAGCCAGGAGTAACCCCTGAACATTGTCAGATGTGACACCAAAACAAAAACAAAAACAAAAAAGCAGTATCGTGGGAGCCACACCTGACATTACTCAGGGGTTAATCCAAGACATCTGTGAAGTGCTCAGAGTGGAGAGTAGAGGCAGCCTGGAGTGTGAAAGAATTCATCTATAACTGGACCAGAGCTAAAGCTTTTGCCTTGCATGCAACTAATATCAAGTCAGTCAAACATGGTTCCCCAAGCACTACCCAGAGAGAACCCTGAGCAGATCCTAGCACTAGTGAACATGGTCCCAACCTAATCTCCTACCCTCCAAAACTGGGAGAAGTACTCAGAAAAGTTTAATAGAGGCTGCAAAGATAGTACAGAGGGTAGTTTGCCCCACATGCCGCAGTGCTGCATGATACTAGCACCCCTTATGATCCCCCAAATCTGCCAGGAGTAAATCCTGAGCACCACAGGGTGCGTAAAAAGAACAAAAGTGTAATTAGAGAAATGGGATGCATGCAAAGGAGAACAAGCAGGTCTTAAGACTTGAACAGAGAGACAAAGGGTTGCATTTCATCCTGACTTCACTCTACTCTGGCTATCTGTCCGGTGTCTCAGTGTCAGCCTCGTGGGTGAAAGGCGTTCTGTGCTATGTCACGGACAAGCACTTTGCTTTGCATTTGACCTTCAAGCTGTGTCCTTCCCGAGAAGCTTTTTACTTAGCTGGGTCCTTGTCTTGGGGAAAACAAAGCCTGCTGTCTCTCCATCCTGGAGAAGAAAGCAGATGCCTTATTTCCTCACTCGGGTTTCCTGGAATAGTGAAAGCTCTTTTTCCCTAAATCCCTATTTCCTGATTTATGCCTGGTAAGAAAGGGATCATGGAATAGTGAAATTTTATAACTGTGACACCCCTTAGTTGCTTTCTCTTAGCTGGTTATCAATATATTTGCAAAATGAAGTAATTCAGTTCCTCTTCAGTTTATCTATAAAGGAGAGATTTTGCTCTTCTAAATTCTGCACGAAGCAGCTCTACCATTTCAGTCACTTCTTGTATACTGTTTCTTATTTGCTTTCCATTTTTGTATTTTGCCTGATATATAGACTATACAAAAATATAATATAATTAGCCTAAGTCTAATTCTTGCTTAGGCTATATAAAGATGATTGACATTTCTCTGAGCTATAGATGCTATGAGGATTAAAGAAGGTGAAACACAAAATATCCTCTTCACATGTTAAGCACCCAAAAAATGCATGTTCAAACTTTCATTCTTGCTAATTCTGCCATCACTTAGATAATTATTCATGTATTACAGCAGGCTGTAATTTTCCGAGATGCAAGCTCGTGTTGCTTTCCATTAGCTGGGTCTAAATATATATGCAAAATAAAATAAAGTAATTCAATTTCTGTTCACTTTTTATAAATGCAATCCTATGTGTGAGCTATGGGACAGAGCCTTGTTGCATCAGAAACCCAGCGCTTCATGGAAGAAAGTGGTTTGCTCTCAACTAACTGTCTCCATGCACAGGGACGCCAACTCTGGCTAATGTCAGCAGCTACAAATGGATGTTGAATTCTGTCTAATGTCAGTCACTGCATGTGAAATCATGCTCTCCATGAAAAAGTGGTTATGGTATGATCATTTCTACACTGTGTGACATGCGCCTGTAGTACTGTCAACAAATATAAACTTTAATCTCCACTAAGAGAGTTTCCGTAAACTGCATGTCACACTACTGCTTTTATTTCGCAAGCCACTTTTCCCCCAGAGAAATTTCTTTTACCTTGATTCCTTTTCCACAATTGTAATTCATTTCTGACTAACATGCTGACAAATCTATTCAATTTCTTTATATTATAGGACTGCCATTGATTATTCCAATGTATTTTCGCTCTCATTTTTCCTTTTTTTCCCCAAACAAATACTGTTCTTATTGTCTGCACAGATGGCTCTGAATAAACACTCCAGTTCTTAGTGAAATCAGAATCTCTTATTAGGCTTCTTGCCATGTCTTCTTTGAAATTTGGTATCTTAACTTTAAGTCATTCCTTCACCACCAAAGATCATCCCTTCTTAATCATTAATGATCATGAAAAATTATAAGAATATTATCACACTGATTAATCCTGTTTCTAATAGGATTTAATATCTGTCTGAATCTATAGATTGTGCTTTAAAAGACTGTGATGCCTGATTGTCTATATATAATAAATGGAAAAAGTGCCAATAGCATCTTAAAATTAATTTTAAGCCATAGTAGACCAATCACCAAATAGCAAAGTATAATTTCTATTTTACTATTTAGTTGACTACCAGGCTATACATGCTTCTCTTTCTCCAACTACTTCTTTCGCTCTTTTAAAAACATCCCATACCATGTTCCTCAAAGACTCTTCATGACTCTCTTCATTGTGACTCGACTCATCTATGGATCTCATTCTCTAGACACCTTGCTTCTTTGTAGGCCTTCACCAATACTTAGCATCTCTCCATGCTTAAATATGATCATAATGTAATGCTAGGGAAATGTAAGGACTCAGAATGAATACAAATATATACAGCTATTTTCCTACCTATTTGGAATAATAGCTCAATCTCTTTTCAATACTCCTGAGAGCAAGAACCTTGCTCAACTAAACTGCTACACAATTTTGAGCAAAAGAATGTAAATAAAGGGGCCGGAGCGATAGCCCAGTGGGTAGGGAGTTTGCCTTGCAAGTGGCCGGCCCATGCCGCCCGGGTTCGATCCCGGCATCCCATATGGTCTCCCGAGCACCGCCAGGAGTGATTCCTGAGTGCAGAGCCAGGAGGAACCCCTGAGCATTGTCGGGTGTGACCCAAAAAACAAACAAAAAAAAAAGAATGTAAATAAAGGAACTTGGAGAAAGGACTAAATTGATGGACTCCCATAAGATATCTATAATTTTTTATGTACTATCCCCAAATTATAATGATGTTCTTGGGAAGAATGGAATTGTGTTTTACTTTTCGAGATTATCCTCTTCTTGGCCCTTGTATTTTTCTCTCACTTTGACTCCTTTCTGTAAAAGTTTACTTCTGTGTTCCCAAGCTTCAGTATCTTTCATCCATATATGACATTTTTGACTGAAGATGTCAGAAATTTTAATAGGGACAGTATTTCATAAGGCATGAACATAAATCTGAGTTTAAGGTTTACAAAACAAAAGTATGAAACTAAAGGGCATTTGAGGAGACTTTTTTGTTCTTTTTATTTTTTATTATAACACTGTGATTCACAAGTTGTTCATAATACAGTTGTTTCAGGCATTCAATGTTTCAACACCAATCTAAAAACCAGTGTCACCTTCCCTCCTCCAATGTGCCCAGTTTACCTCCAAATGCCCAAGCCTGTCCCTTTAACAGGCACAAATAAATTTTATTTTATATTACTTGCTAAAATAAAATGGCAAATGGAGTTATTAAAAAAGAAATCAGTGAAAGTCAATTTTTTGATTTTTTTATCTTAATATAGTGTAATTTAAGTCATTGAGAATTTACTGAGCCGGCTAGTGCCAGTTGAGACTTCTGCATTATTATTTTCACTCACTGAGCTTGTGGTGTCCTAAGAAACTTTCCAATCTAATTTGGTGTGCTCCTACTGGACTGTCAGCACTATGAACGTTGGAGGTGTCATGTGTTGTGTGAAGGAGCTTTTCATCTATATTTCATATATATATATATATATTTCTCATATATGTATTTTAAACCAGGTATGATGAAAAAGCTAATTTCATGGTAAGTCTGGTAAAATAATTTTTCTTTAATTGCCTGAATTGGAACCTATATAGCTCTCATATTTTAAAATTGATGATCATCTGTCATCTGAGGTGAATTTGATATCAATTCATGAGAAAAGTGATATACTGTCTATTATATTTATAATTTTAGAATGCTGGGAGAAGGCCGTGATTTCATGAGTTGAGAAATAAAATGGTTTATTGATTCCAACTATCCAGTGATAGCTTTGATTGTCATGTACTCAGGGTTTGGTAGTAGATGTGTTTCTTGTTTTAAATACATTTTAAATCTTAGTTTGAAACTACAAAGTTTCAAGTGTAAGGCAAGGGACTATAATAGACAATTGAATTTATAACTATGGCTTAAAGAAATAAAGCATAAAGCCACTTAGTTATTACTTCTAACATGATGTTTGGATATATCTAAATAGAACACTGCCTTCTACAACGCCTTTTATCTATTCTCAAATCCAGTCTAGATTTAGTAGCTGCATGTGTTATTTTCCCTATATATTAGTCCTTCATTAACAAAACCTGGAATAAATGTTATATTTATATTTTAAAAATTATGGGGCTCTAGGTATAAAGAACAGCAAGTAGGGCATTTCTCTTGCATGTGGCCAACCGAATCCAATCTTTGCCATCTTATATGTTTCCTGAGCCTTGAGTACAGCTGTGCGTGGTGCCAAAATAAAAACAAAGTAAAAAAATCCTAACAGTGCAAAAAACTATAATTCTATTTTTATCAATAATCATTCAATTATTTTCTAATAGTCACTAGATGTTTAGTTTTTATTTTTCAATACTGCTGGCTTATTATTCGAAGCTGACTTCCTTGAATAATCAAAAACTTTTAGCTAAGATGAAAAGACAGCTGTACACCTACTTTACATTTTGGTCTGAGTCCAGCAATGCCACAAATTATTTTCCAAATCAAGAAATAGGTGACTATTTCATTCATATTCTATAGTACCATAAGAGAGCATCTATTTGTTGGGTCTTTAGTGCCTTCCAATTCTACCGTAACTAATGGAGATGCTCTTCTCGGAAACTGAGTGGGGAAGGCATTCCTGTAGAGTGTGCCATTTCCAGACAATGTTCTCTTAATTTTTTTAATGCAACTATTATTGTGATTTATAATTGCCCTGAAGGTTCTCTGTAACCTTTTCCAGGATATGCTCACTGTTGTTAGTAAAATCCTAACTCCTTGGAAGGGATATTGTGTGAGTCTAGCTATTAATACTGTACACTCTCTAGAATGGGAGAGCCTTAACTTTATTTAAGGTTAAGATTTATATCTACAAATTTTGAAGGGCCTTCTACATCTAAATAATTCTAATTCATCGGCATGTTGAATTGTAGGAAAGATCAGATTACCTGACATAGAAATATAAGGTACTTCTGGTTTTACATGACATAACTGAGATGCTTTCTATAATAAAGTACATGCACAAGAAAATGTCTATGACACTACTTAAAAGCATTGGCAAATAGCTGATGTTCTCTTTCTTTTTTCTTCTTTCTCTCTTGCCTCTCTCCTTTTCTCTCAATCTGAGTCTCTGTCTCTGATTCTGTTTGTCTGTCTGTCTGTCTCTCTCTCGGTTTTACAGACGTACCCAGAAATGCTGAGGTGCAGTCCTAGTCTGTGCTCAGGGATCACCCATACTAGGGCTCAACAAATTTTATGGGATGCCAGGGATTGAACTAGGATCATCCATGTGCAAGGTAAGTGCTGTACAATTGCTTTGTACCCTCTCTATTTTAAGTATTCATGAAGATATCCTAATTTTATTAAAAATAGTTAAGCTGCAATGACTCCTTCGTCAAGACCCTGAGAACGGTTCGAGGTCTTTGTATTCCTGAAGCAACCTGATGCCATTAGGCTACACTGGCACGTGATAGAGTCAAATGGAAATATTACTGGCACCCGCTTGAGCAAATCGACGGATAACAGGATGTCAAGTGATCAACCTGCAATGAAAAGATAGCTTAACAGGCTGAGTGCATTCTTTGCCTTGAGGAAACCCAGTATTTTTTTTAATTTTTTATTTTTACAATTACAAAGATATACAATTAAAAAGTTCATATTTGGGTTTTGGTCATACAGTGTTGCAGCACCCATCCCGCCACCAGTGCCCATCTCCCACCACCAACGTCCCGGTTCCCTCCCCCTCACCCAGCCCTCCTCCATGGCAGGTTCTTTATTTCTTTCCATTTCTCTCTCTTTCTCTTTTCCTTCCCCTCCAGACTATGGATTACAGAACATACATTAAAGGGTTGTCATGTGTATCTTTTGGCCTCTATTTAATGCTCAGTTCTAGGTTGGCATAAGTACCCTCCACAATTGTTAGCACACTGTTCCATTTTCTGTCTTACCTAGCCTCTGACTCCCACACGTTTGTGATAATTTCCACCTTTGACAGGACCCCCTGATGTATGTTTCACTTGACCTTGGATATTGGTATCATAATATGTACCTATATATTTATGTTATGCAGATAAATGCAGTCATTCTGTATCTGTCTCTCTCCTTCTGGCTAATTTCGCTCAACATAATCTTCTCCATGAGGAAACCCAGTATTGATCCCCAGCACTATGTGGTGCTCTACCAGGATTAAATCCTAAAGACTGAGCCAGAAGTAAGTTCAGATTACTATAAGGTATTTCCCAAAATAAACCAAAATATAAATTTCACCAAGCAACAAATATTTTGGGTGTGATTATCCAGTATTCATATAACATAAAAATATAGTAGACATTCATGCAAGAATGTTGCCAATAAAATTCACTCTCTGCCTATAATATGTACTTTGGGGACCTGAGATCAGGCAAACAAATAAACTATAAAAGTACATGATATAGAAACTCGAAGAATGAAATATGTTTGCAAGCTTTCTTATTGCTTTTTTCTTCGTTTTTGAGCACATCTGGTTGTGTATGGGACTCTCTTCAATCTGTGTTCATAAACAACTTCTAGGTATGGTGCTAGGGATAGAACTTGGCCTCTCGCTTGCTTCCACTCAGATCTTCAAAATATTTATTACTCTGACCCCCAAATATTATATTTCTCATAAACAATTTTAAACCAAACATAAGAGTATTTTATAGTTAACAAAATCTTTGCTACACACTGCAATATTCATAGCATCTTTGTTCAATTTATGTCTGTGTCAGGTTGGAATTATTTGCAAAAGAACATTTTGTCCATTTTGATCTTCCCTAACACTAAGATATGAAATCACTTATGTGTGTGGAATAGATAACTAGGGAACTTTCACTTGATCACATGATCACTTGACATCCCATTATTCGTCGATTTGCTCCAGTGGGCGCCAGTAATATTTCCATTTGACCCTACCACTTGCCAGTGTAGCCCAGTGGCATCTGGTTGCTTCAGGAATACAAAGAGCCTCAAACCGTTTGTTCAGGGTCTTAAAGAAGAAATCGGAGTTTTTGATGTTCAAAAGCATCAAAAACTAGGAAAATTTACTGAAAATATTTAGATTCAAATTGGCCACTATGATTTTTAAATATATAACCAGTAACAATTATAGACCTCATTCCCATGACCTGAATAAATGATTGGAGGCTCTTCATGTTCCTGGAGTGATCAGATGCCCTTGGGCTACACTAGCATGCAACAGGACTTATGGAGATGTTACTGGTGCCTGCTTGAGCAAATAGATGAACAATGGGAAGACAAGTGATACAAGTGATATATATATATATATATCCATATATATATGGATATATAATCACTGTGGGAATGAGGATATATAATATATATTAAAAATAATAGTATACATAAGGATGTTTATATATACATACATATATTCTAGACATATGTCATATATATCCTATATATGTTTATGATACAAATATATGTGTATATATATTTATATACTAAAGAAACACTATATCACCCAGAAAATAAATGTAATAAAAGAAAATAAATCACAAACAATTATATGTATGTTTTGGCTAGATGGTTTCTCCATTGCACTTTTACAGACTGTTACATATCACCCACAAATAATTAAACATTTAAATTTAAATTAAAATTTAATTAAAAATTTTAATTTAAAAATTTTAAATTAAAAATTAAAATTTAATAACCCACAAGTTATTAAAAATTTAAATTGCCCAGAGATTTTATGGGCGTTGTCAACTATTAGCATACTATTTAAATTCAGTTAAAACTTATTAAATACCATTGAAAAAATAATCTAAGCTAACAATTATGTATTACTCACTAGTGTTATGTTAATCTTTAAGATTTTTCTTTTATAATCATAATTGGTTAATGGTTTTCTATAATTAAATTGATAATTGAGGAGCACATATTAGGTATGTTTTCTAACTATGGAGTAGCTTGACTTACCAATAACTTGTAGCTGCTTGGGAAAAAGCAGAAATATTTTATTAATACAAAATTAATGTGTTGAAATAGTCTTGGTGCACCAGCAACAAATAATTTAAATGGGGAATTAAAGATGAGTCTCTATTGAAGAAAGTGTGTAGGGTCTATTAACAATAACTTAGAAAGAGCTAGCTAGAACTATATTCCAATCTCAAGGTAAGCATCATGACCACAGTGGAAAAGCAGAGTTCCAGAATATGAATTAAATATACCTCCTAGTAATATAGTAACACAATAATTACAAGGCAGCATTTCAACAACGTATTCTCTTTATTCCAACTTCTCTAGATCTCAAAAGTAGGTTTTGGTTTAAACCAAATTCTCAACATAGTTTCTCATCTGTCCAAAAACTGAAGGAGCAAAATAAAAGTAAAATTGCTCTACAAAATACACATATTGAAAGTATATACTAGTTGGAAATTAAATATTTGTTTCTTATCCTTTTAACCAGAGATAGAATTTGGGAACAGGGAGGGTGAAAGTGGACTAGAAATTTGATCCTGTAATTATTACCACTATTTATTCAATATATACAGGACAAAATCAAGAATTATGACAAAATTAGCGAAGGAAGGGAGAGAGCCCATTGAATCACTTACTATAAAAATAAAGAAATGCGAAATGATCTAACCAGAATGGCTACTGGTGAGTGTTGTAAGGATCTTGATGCACAAATTTATATATATATATATATATATACATATATATATACATATATATATACATACACATACATATATATATATGCATACATAATTTATTTTGCTTTTTTTGGGTCATACCTGGCAGTGCTCAGAGATTTCTCCTGGTTTTGCACTCAGGAATTATTCCTGGTGGTGCTCGGGGGACCATATGGGATGCTGGGGATCGAACTCGGGCCGGCATGGGTCGGCCATGTGCAAGGCAAGTGCCTTACCTGCTGGACTATCGCTCAGGCTCCAAATTTATATTCTTAAAATCAAGCATGTTAACTAGATATTGAACTCCTATTTGATCCAGCAATAGCACTCCTGGGAATATACCCGATAGACCAAAAAACACATAGCAGAACACTATCTGTACTTCTTTATTCATCGCTGCGCTATTCACAATAACTAGAATATGGAAACAACCTAAGTGCCTTATAACAGAGGACTAGCTAAAGAAACTGTGGTACATCTACACGATGGAATACTATGCAGCTGTCAGAAAAGACGAAATCGTGAAATTTACCTGCAAATGGATGAACATGGAGACTATCATGCTGAGTGAAATTCGTCAGAAGGAAAAAGACAGATATACAATGACTACATTCATTAATGGGATATAAATATATATCAGTGTTTTACTGAGTGTGGGAAATGGTAATGTCAGACTAGAAGTCACCATTGAATATATACAATGAGACTTACATGATAAACCCTAAATGTCTGCAAGGCTAGTCACAATGTGTAAAAAGAAGGGGGAGAGAGATGCAGAGACAGAGAGAGAGATAGAGACAGAGAGATAAAAGAGAGAAAAAGGGGGTACCTGCTATTGAGGCAGCCTGGGGGTGGGTGGGAGGGGTGTGGGTATACTGGTGGTGGGGATGGGGCACTTGTAGAGGGATGGGTGCTGGAAATCTGTATTACCAAGAACAAATTATGAACACCTTTGTAACTGTATGTTTCACAGTGGTATAATATTTTTTAAAAAAACATGCATGTTAGAGTTATCCTAATGGTAATATAAAATTTAAATATGGGGCACTAAATCAAAGTCAACTAAATAAATCCAACTATCTTGCCAATTACTAGGAAACCTCTCAGACATGAGATTACCTAGATTTTGTTCACAGAAAGTGAAACAATTCAATAAAGTTCTCATAATGATTTCATACTAGAAGAAAACCCCAGAGATTTTCATGTTGGAAACAATCCTAATTTTACCAGAAGTCAACAATGTCTTCATTCCAGCTAAGTATAAAAGAACAGCACATTATTTGTGTCTGACCACATCTTACCAGAAAGTCATTTTGGCAAAGTAATAAAGAAATGCCTACCAGAGATAAAAATTGCCTTGAAATATAAATAAACAAACAAAAAAGACCAGTACCTGTCAGCAAAAGTTTTTTTTTTTAATTTTTTTTAGGGTGAGAATTCATCATGGAATTATGAGAGGAAGAAGAGTAGGAAGAAAGAGGAAAGAAATTCTCAACACAAGCAATAGCTTGTATTTGAAAATCTGCAATTAAGAGTTGCAGAAGCCTTTTTATTCTTCTCAATTTTCAATGAGACTTGCAGATTTGTAGGCTAGGCCTTATTACCAGTTACCAAGACCAATATTCTATGGTCCAGCTGCCTTGTAAGTGTTTGTCCCAGGTTTGATCCCCTGCACTTCATATTGTCCTTCACGTCCCACCAAGGAGTGATCTCTGAGCACAGAGCCAGGTATAAGCCCTGAGCACAGCAGGGAGTGCTTCCCCCAAAAATTTGTAAATAATCAAAACCAAAAAACGAGGGAAAAAAAGAAGACAAAAGTAAGAGAACATCCTAAACCAGTAGATACTTAATGAAACATAAGCCATTTCAAAGTTGTGTTAAAATACTAGTCAATTTATATCCCAGTAAAGTATTAATGGCATGCCTTTTAGACAAAAGGATATAAATGTTCATATTTACATATTAATTTTCAGGTATAGAGATGTCCTTTAAAAAATCTTTCTTAAAAGACAGATATAGAATGACTGCATTCATTAATGGGATATAAATAGATACCAGTGTTTTACTAAGTGTGGGAAATGTTAATGCCAGACTAGAACTCACCATTGAATATACACAAAGAGACTTAAATGATAAACTCTAAATATCTGCAGGGCTAACCACAATGTGTAAAAGAAAAGGGAGAGAGAGACAGAGAGAAAGAGAGGAAACAGGGCCACCTGCTATTGAGGCAGTCTGGGGGTAGGCGGAAGGGGTGTGGGTACATTGGTGGTGGAAGTGGGGCACTGGAGGAGGGATGGGTTCTGGAATACTGCTTTACCAAGAACCAATTATGAACACCTTTGTAATTGTATGTCTCACGGTGGTATAATAAAAAATTAAAAATAAAATAAAATAAAAATTAAAAATTAAAAAAAATAAAAAATCTTCCTAGCCTCAACACTGGCTGGCCCTTAAAGTTTCTGAACTATGACTATAGTGTGCTTACTGTTTTCTCTACATTAATTATGTGTGGCCACCCTGCTCCGGTTGGCATCCAGTTCTACATAATTTATAATATACTACTTAATTTACAATCTGGCTAGATTGTTGTTTTTTTTTTGTGTGTGTAGAGAGACTTCAATGGAACATACTTCATTATCTTAGCTCCTAGAAGAACACTATGGAGAATGAAATGGGCTTAAATTGGCATTCCTCTCCTCATGCTGGGTTTTCAGAAACACAGAGTCCAGTCACTTTTAGCTAAATCAGACAAATGGTCTTGCCAACATTCACCGACATAAAATTCTCAGGCTACCCATGAATATTACCAGACACAGAGACAGCCGCTGTGGCTTGCCAAAATGAACATTCTGAAAGATATGAGATTAAGACACAATTTAAAGACGCAATCATCGCTGCAGAAACAGCAAAGGAAATTCCATCTGTAAAATGTCACATGCTAAGCTTCTTAGGTCTAGGATTCATTTCAGCAATTCCCCAGACTTCAAATTTTCTCTTACATAACATTGTTTGAGAATCTATGAATCTAGAGGTCCCATTATTTTTCTCTCCATGAAAGCCAAAGAGAGGAAAGACCACATGTGACCTGCCTTTGGTGGGCACGCCCACCTCACTTCCTTAGAGATGAACTAAGGTTTCCCTTCTTCCCTCTAGTAGAGATTGCAAGAATTTCATTTTTTAAAACATGTCAACCCACAGGAGAGTGGCCCTTGACACACAGAATCTACTCCCAGCACAGCGGCATTGTTAAAGCAAGGTATGGCTTAGCATTGTATAAGAAGTGAGGAAAAAGTACTAAGCTTTGCCTGAAGACTGCTCCCAGCATTTTTTGTGGAACAGTCCATCTTGTGTGTAGGAATGTTTAACAATGGTCACAAATCCAATGACTTGAGAAGTGCTTGTAACAGTGCTTGTTCTCTCAGATAGAACTCTTGAGAGCAGCAGACAAGGCTGATTCCATGAAAATGGGATGCCATACTTAGGGTAAAGGGGTCCTAAAAGTAGTATGCATGCTTGCCTGTGTGTGTATGTGTATGCACACATGTTTCTTTAGAAAGGGAGATGGCAGGTGAGAGGGAAAAATGATAGTAGACAGAGATGGTAAAAAGAAAATAGGCGAAAATGTAAAACCTCTACAGACGTGGAGTCAAGATTCAATTCCCTAAAGGTGATAAGAAAACCTCAGAGAACTTCACAGTTAGATACAAAATAAATAAGACTTGTTTCATACTGCATAATATCTTATCTTACTTAATTGTTACTAATAGCTCTGATGTACAGATGTCTCTGTATCTTCTGAGCGGGCTGATGTGTGTCTATCCATACAAGGGTTGAGTGTTTAGGTTTTGTCAATGTGGTAAAGAACAGAGAGTACAGAAAGATACAACAGCAAGATCTTGATTCTAGTCAGATTTTACAAAATACAGAATCTGGAGAATTTTGGTATTGCACAGAATACAAATAACAAATACAAATTTAAATACAAATACAAATTTAAATTTAGGCCCTTCCCCCTCCCCAGAAGACAAAGAAACACTTGAATTTGAAAGAAGTCCAGTTGGCCTGGTCTGAGTTGTATGCATAATCCCTTCTGTTGAAGGTTGAGTCTGAGAGAGAGAAAAGAGAGAGAGATGCAAAGATGCAATACAGGCATTTAAAGATAAGGGAGCCTGGGCACCACCTGGATTATTCTGCCATTTTCACCTATGCCTGTGCTCTCCACCTTAAAGCCCCCAAAGTGTGTGTCTCAGAACATGCCAGTGTTTCTAGCATTCCTAACTGGGCTGAGAGCAGGTACCAAATCTAAGTATTTAGACTACATTTATATTTATATCACTTGTCTTCCCATTGATCATCGATTTGCTCGAGCAGGTGCCAGTAAACTCTTCATTCATAGGAAATGAGATCCATTATTCTTACTGTTTTTGGTATATGGAATACACCACAGGGAGCTTGCCAGGCTCTGCTGTGGCTCTGGGTTTATCCCAGAGAGCCCAGTCTTTATGTCAGACCATAAACCATCAAGGGCCCGTGGAGCAGAGCCCTAGGTGTAGACAAGCCTGTCTCCTTTCTGCCAGCTGTCCATGCAGTGCGGGCACTGCAGCCACACCTGCAACACATCGAGGGGCAGCATATATATTTTTTTCTAAATATATGTATATATTTCCATTAAAAGATAAAGTCAAGGAGACAGATTGAAGTAGTCAACCTTTATAAACCAATTCTAACTCTACATAAGACCAGTTGAAATGGTAGATCAGTATGTGCCTTTCAGCATATAAAAGCACAAATTCAAAATATCTATTAACACCGGTGCCCTTCAGAACTAGATCACAATTAAAGTTACCACAGAACATATCAAGACTCAGTTCCACATGCCACAACCACAGTGTAGGAGGTATAAAAGAACACGATGTCACAGACATCAGAGGAGTGCTCTGTGCACAGGGGATAGGATTTTTTCTCCCCAAAAGGACAAAAAAAATCAGCTGCCAATTGTACTGATATTCCGAGACCATACCACTTTTCTATACCAGGTAAATGGACTTAAGACATTGTAAAGGAACATTGGAAATGTTATACTTTTCTGATTGTGTCACTTAAAAATGCTATTTTGCAAAACGTGTGGAGCTGAAGGATGGTTGTCCAGAGTCAATGGCACTCTTCGTAGTTTTGACAATAGAGCATGAGTATAATAACGTTGACACTTTCCCACCTTTGCACGTCTCTTAAAAAGTTTCCCTTTAGTGATAGTAATTTGCTAACAGGCTTGCTCATTGCGCCCATTCTCAATTAATCTGCTAGTGCCAAAAATCAGCAATGATGTTTCAGAATCATTTCAAACAGGTATATATGTCAAATAATAACTTTTTGAGCTCCGTCTTAAGAAATATTTCAGAAATAGAGAAATTCATTATTGAAAAACCCATAGAGCCATTAGTTAGATTCAACTGATATTGACATATTGTTCTGTATGCACTGTTTTGAAAAACTCATGTAAGACATTTAAATATTCTCACAAGGAAAGATGGGACATGTGCCAGTGACTACAGGGAACTGAATTTATGGAATAGATGGCAGGTGTAGAATTTATGCTCAATCCAGTACTCTTTCCTTTCTTCCTCTCCTTCCTTTACTTTTTTAAAAGGGTCTTCAATTTACTCTTTATCATACAAGATGATGAGTTCAATAGAGCCTCACAAGAAGCCAGAGGAACCCCCCATACCATGAGGGCAGTCATTTTCAACATCCAGACACACAGCTCATCAGAGCTACACCCAAAGAGAAAAACCGATCTCTCCCCATTGCGGTTCATCAGTAAATGCACGAGATGAGAGCCTACCACTGAGAGTATATCACCCACACGGCACAGCTTGGCAAGCTATCCTTGTCATATTTGATATGCCAAAAAAACAGTAACAATTATAGTCCTCATTCCCAGGACCTAAAGGAATGGTTTGAGGCTCTTCGTGTTCCTGGAGATGCTCTTGGGCTACACTAGCACATGGCTGGACGTATGGAGATGTTACTGGTGTCTGTTTGAGCAAATCAATGAACAACAGGAGGACAAGTGATATAAGTGATACACACAAGATGTCAGTTTTTCTGCACTCAAGGCATATATGATAACAATTTGACTTGCATTTCCTGATAGGAAGAAGGTGGTTCCCACTTTCAAACTATTACACACTCATAAGTGAATGATCTTATAAGATTGGTTGTACACTAAGATATGCATGTTATCTTCTCATAAAATCAGACTTCACCAGAAACAATTGCTTAGGAATGAGAAAATACAAAAATGTAGCTATAGGCCAATCAAGGCTAGTGCATGAACTTTTTGGGGTCTTGAATTTACATCTGAATCATAGTGAACTCCCTAACTTAATTGTACTTTGAGATGTTCAGTGCTACAGTTGTCACACTGGATTAAAAGGAAGGAACAAAGTGGAGGAGTGACTAAACCAAGAGATGAGACTCCGATTCAAGAAAATTCTAGAATTTGGATTCATCCAGGGTTTCTTCTGCCACTTTGACTGTGATCCATTTAATAACATCGAAGGTGACATAGCTGCCATGCAGACAATACCAATCAAAAAGTCAGGAACAAATGATGCATTTCTTTATAGCACAGTGATCACAAGCATTTGATTTTCCCTGAAAGACTCAATTTGTCTAATTTATCTGTGACAAAAGCCTCGGAGAGTTCTCAAAACATGTTTTACACATATATTCTGTACACTTCAACAGCAATAAATAAATAGGACATGACTTACTCTGACTACCTTCTGCTAACTCCTGCCTCCATTCATGCCTTGTTTCTAAAGAAAGGGAAGGAAAGTATTTATCATGAATGTGTCGACCACTGATGTTATTTAATGAGATAATTTTACATTTAATTGCTGAGCAGCATTGTACTTTTTTCTCATCTTTGACAAGCTGTTGAAAATCACATATTTTTAAAAAACTTTATTGAAATATGACAGACACACAGAAATCTCTTTATATTTGATGACTTGGTGATTTTGGAATTGAGTAAACCCCAATAAGTAGGCTATCATTGTTATAATCAATGACTACAGCATATCCATCCCTTCCAATACTTTTCTTTGAAAATGGTGTTAATGTTTGCTGTCATTAATCATTTTCTTTAGCAGTTAAAAACCAGGATCTCACATTTCTACAACAAACTGATCATCAATGTCAAAAGAGGGGTTGCGGGGGTGATATCATTTCACCAAAATTTTTCAGCGCCACCCCAGAGAACATCATGCAACAATTAGAATGGGAAGAAATAGGAGTGAAGGTAGATGGTCAGCAACACACCACCTCCACTTCACTGATGACATCGTTCTAATAACACCAAATATTAGCCAAGCGGCACAAATGCTGACTGACTTTGACCAAGAATGTGGAAAGATAGGTCTACAGCTGAATCTCAACAAAACTATGTTCATGAGAAATGAACTAGTTCCAGAGGCCCCATTCACTCTCAATGGAACAAACATCTCTGAATGCAGCAGTTATGTATACCTAGGTCGAGAACTCAAAATGATAAATGACCTAATACCTGAGCTGCGCAGGAGGAAGAGAGCGGCATGGAATGCCTTCAAAGGCATTGAAGAAATAGCTAAAAGGACAAAGAATCTCCAGCTCTGGGCACATCTCTTTGACTCCACTGTTCTCCCTGCATTAACATATGCCTCAGAGACCTGGGCCCTATGAAAGCAGGATGATAATGCTATCCAGGTCTCCCAAAGAGGAATTGAAAGAGCTATGCTTGGAATATCACGCCTCACTCAAGTGAGAGAAGGAATCGGAGTTCCGACCTCCGTCTCTGTTCCAGAGTCAGGGACGCTGTCTCGTTTGCCAAGGAATCGAAAATCAGATGGGCTGGACATGTAATGCGATTTGGAGATGACTGCTGGAGTAGAGCCATTACTGAATGGATCCCACGGGATGTCAAAAGATCACATGGCGGGGCGGAGGATAGCCCAGCGGGTAGGGTGTTTGCCTTGCACATGGCCGGCCTGTGCCGGCCTGGGTTCGATCCCGGCATCCCATATGGTCCCCCGAGCACCGCCAGGAGTAATTCCTGAGTGTAGAGCCAGGAGAAACCCCTGAGCATTGCCGGATGTGACCCAAAAAGCAAAAAAAAAAAAAAAAATCACATGGCCAGACTACAAGATGGTCAGACTTCTTCGTCAAGACCCTGAATGAACTGTTTGAGGTTCATTGTATTCCTGAAGCAAGCAGATGTCATTGGGCTACACTGGTACATGATAGGGTCAAATGGAAATGTTACTGGAGCCCGCTTGAGCAAATCGATGAATAACAGGATGTCAAGTGATCAAGTGATCAAGTGAAGTTAAAAACCAAGGTAGATCAGCACACATCTCTTCAGATCTAGATTGCTCTCCGCCTCTCCCATTAGGATCCATCTGTTTTTACATTTTGAACTATATGAAACAAACAAAAAAATTCTACCTTTTGGGATTTTAAAAAAATGACTTCAGTTGGGGCGGAGCGATAGCCCAGCGGGTAGGGCATTTGCCTTGCACACGGCCAGCCCATGCTGGCCCGGGTTCGATCCCGGCATCCCATATGGTCCCCTGAGCACCGCCAGGAGTAATTCCTGAGTGCAGAGCCAGGAGAAACCCCTGAGCATTGCCAGGTGTGACCCAAAAAGCAAAAAAAAAAAAAATAATAATAATAATAACCTCAATTACACTGGAAGTAGAATACATGAAAAAAATTTACCTTTACTCTTAATTATTCAGAATAATTCCCATTAGCTCATTGTTTTCTTTTATCTCTAAATATGTCTACATTAATGTCAAAAAAACAATCAGGCAGTCAAGTTTAAGATGTGCTAAGAAAACTGAAAACTGGTCTAATAACATTTTAATGTGGAAACTAAAGACACTTGAAAATCTGTATCTTCAGTCAGTCAAGGAGTATGATAATTATAGGAGTTAATCATAATTAACTCTTGTCCTTAATGAGAGTTAAGGACAGTGTCTTGCCTTGCATGTGGCTGACCCCAGTTCCATTCCTGGCACCGCATATGGTCCCCCAAGCACTACCAGGAGTTGTCTTTGAACATTGCTAGCTGTGGACATTGAAATCAAATGAATTTATTTAAAAAAGAAAGAAAATCTGTATCTTACCAGAATGAAAGGAAAAGAAAGGTGAAAAGGAAATTGAGTTGACAAAATGCTCCAATGTATAAAGTTAACTATTCTGAGAAGTTAAGACGATATCTACTTCATGGATTCTATTTCATTTGAAATGATTTTACTAAGAATACATCAGATAAAAATGAGTTTGCTACTTGGTACAATTTGATAAAATCCTGAGACGTGGGATTATGGATTGTTAAAAACAGGATGTTTTCCCTCATTATTTAATTGCAATTTTTATTAAGCGAAAGATAAGAATGCCTCCTGGGATCCTACTGTTATTCCAAAATCTGGTTGTGGCAAAGACACACACACAGCACATACACACGTGCACACACACATGCACACACAGACACACACACGTTATCCTCTGTAGCCTTTGAGCAAGAGTGCCTCTGTAAAAGCAAGAAAATGAGAAGTTGGCACATTGACTTTCTTCTATTCTATCCTGACAGGGACAAATAGTAAAAGCTTCACTAATAACTGTAGGAGCCCATGTGATAGCAAAGCAGGTAGGATGCTTGCCTTGCACATGCTGCCTGCGTATGACCCAAGTATTCCATAGGATCTCCAGAACACTGCCAGGACTAAACCCTGAGCATCACTGGGCATGGCCTCAAAACAAACAAACAAATAAGCAAAAAACTCAGCCAAACTGAAATTAAAAAAAAATTCTATACTTATGATGAAAATGCATTTGTTTACACAAAATGCTTGGTTCCTGAGTAATTAAGGTTTTTGTAGATAGCAGTTGTTAACCAGAGTGGTACCAACAGTCCTGTGTAATTAAAGGTGACATTTCTTGCTTAGACCCTGGGTGAGGAAAGTGAGAAATCACCTCCTGTTTCCTGGGAATTGCAGTTTTCAAATTATTTTGATAGGGAGGAGGACTTGCTTCATCACCTCCTCACTTTACCAGGCAACAGACAAGCCTGGAAACAACTTTAGAAGAAGAGAACAACCATCCCCTGCAGGGAAATGTGTTTCATTTTGTATCTGCTGCCACACCCTACCCACCCCTTATCCCCCAACAATTATGGGTATTTTGGTGAATTGGCTCTTGACTATGAGGAAATGCTTAGTTTTAAACTAACATCAGAAATGCTATATACACCAATGGAGATAAAAGAAAAATAAATTATTTCAAGTGATGGGGTGTTCAAGTGGATTTCTAATCATTCTTGTCTCACCATACTTAGATTTTAAGGATGGAGGCATAGTTCCTTTTGGATAAAATTGAAGTGCTCAGGTCTCTGCTAATAGGCTCCTTAGGACTGAAGGGGTAGAGTATCAAAAACAGCAGAAAACTTAACCCATGTTTGAAATATAAGCTAGATCACTGTATCACTGTATCACTGTCTTCCCGTTGTTCATGGATTTGCTCGAGCAGGCACCAATAACATCTCCATATGTCCTGTCTCATGCAAGTAGAGCCCAAGGGCACCTGCTTGCTCCAGGAACATAAAGAGCCTCAAACCATTCCATGAGGTCATGGGAATGAGGTCTATAATTGTTACTGGTATTTGGCATATCAAATACGACACGGGTAGCTTGCCAGGCTCTCCCGTGTAGGTAGCATACCCTTGTAGGCATCTCTAAATCCAACATTTATTGATGAACCAAGCGGCCGCAGAGTGGCCATGCAAGCCAGGCTGTGATAGGCTGTTGTGCTGGGTGGAGTTCTGACGAGGGGGAAGTCGGATGTGGAAAATGGAGGCCCTCATGGAGTGGGGGTCATCTGGCTTGTTGAGAGGCTCTGCTGGGGTAGCGGGCCAGGGCTAGAACCCGCCATCCCTCCCGGGCACCTCGTGAGCAGCTGGGCACAGGGAGAGCTGGTAACAGCTCTGACCCATGTCTGTGAGCTAGATGCAAAAGATTAATGATGATGCTTACAGAGATGATCACCATTTATTTATGACACATGGCTTTCATTTAGTCAATGGGATGGAGAACTGAATGTAGTAAAAGTACAGTGACGGTAGTTAGGAAGCCTTGGTGACTATCCCTGATGCTCTGAGAAAACCTCCCAGCTCTTTTCACATGTTAAATATTCAGTGCCATTTGCTGGACCCCGATCCTTAAGTTCTCCTCTTTCTAGACCTAGTTGGGTTGGGTTGGCAATTGTGTCTTTGTTTTGTTTTTCCATGGTGCTAGGGAACAAACCAAGAGCTGCATATATGCAAGATCAGGGGTCTCCTGCTGACTTAAGCTACTCGTCACTTTTGGCACCTACAGTTGACCTGATTGATAGGTGCCAAACACACCTAGATGTCTAAGACATATTTTCTGTACTTGCTTCTGAAGTATAGAAGCACTCCCATGTCCTTTATAAAGACGGATTATGATGACTTATGTTCTCTATCAGGTACGTTATCCAAGAAATGCTGAGATATCCAGACTTGGATTTGTCATGGTTGTGGAGAGGACGAGGGACTGTTCTGTACAAAGGAAATACCATCACTAAAACAGTGGTGATCCCGGTGCCTAATCAAACACTCAGAAAGATCACCTTTGAAAAGTGCCAGAGGAAAACAGCTTCTGAACATTTTAGGCTTACTGCCTCCCTCATCCTCCCTTGAAACTAATGAATGCAAAGAGCCAGTAATAAAGTGCTGAAGTGGAGGACAGACAGCCAGAGCTCCGGGCAAGCATTGTGTTTCCTCCTGTGAAAAGTATCACCATTTATTATCACTCATTAAAATTTCATTTTATATGGCATCTTTCAAAGGTCATTTTTTAAATTGGAATTTTGTAGGCAACATTTCTGACTGGTTAACTACTGTGAGAAAACAAATCTTCATAGATTTATTGTTTTAAAGAATTACTAAAGAGATACCTTCCAAAAACAACAACAAATTGTTTCCCTCTGAAAGAGCATGATTTTTCTTGTTATTAAGTAATTTAGCTTACTTGGAGTTTTCAGCCAGCTTTTGTTCTTGATGCACCTTGGCCACCTAATTAGAAGTGGAAAATATTAGCATATAAAGGGTATACGCCTACAACTTGACTGTGACAAATTCAAGTAACAGCAAATGTGGTAAAATAAAAATCATATTAGAATATGTTTAGTTTATATCATTTATTTACATTTAATGCAATTCAAACCAACTTTCTTCCATAAAACTTATTTTGTTAAGATTAATTATCAACATTTACATAGTTATTTTACTTCCTATTTGAAAAAAATTGTGGTAGTTATAAAGTCATTTTCATTATTGATATTTACAATACTTAAGTTATTTAATTCTCTAGATGAATAGAGAAAAATTGCATTGAGCACCTACACTTCAGGCTCTCTGTGTGCATGTATACACATACACATGCACACATATGATGTGTGAATGTGTGTTGTATTATTTATTTCTTGCTTTCTTTTCTGGTCACACCTGGTATTGCTCAGGGGTTACTCCTGGCTTTGCACTCTGTAATTACTCTTGGCAGTGCTCAGGGGACCATATGGGATGCCGGGGATCAAACCGGGTCGACTGCATGCAAAGCAAATGCCCTACCTGCTGGACTATCGCTCCAGCCCATGTATTATTTAATCTTGTAAGAATTCATCATCGTAAACAGGTAGCATATTATGCATTTTATTTCATTTTATTTTATTATACTACCATGAGTTATACGTTACAAAGATAGTCATGATTTTGTTTCAGTAATACAGTGTTTTCCAGCACTTGTCCCTCCACCAGTGCACATTTCCCTCCACCAATGTCCCCTGATTCCCTCCCCATTCCCCTAGGCTGACTCTATAGCAGACACTTTGCCTCTTCTCTCTCTCTCTCTCTGCCTCTCTCTGTCTCTTTCTCTATTTCTATCCCCCTTCTCTTACACATTGTGGTTTGCCCTACATACATTAAGCAATATTTTGTAATTAAAGGAATAAATGTGGAGGGAAGGTGAAGGGCATGTTAAAAACTTAGAGCAAGAAGGTGGTGGAATGTTTGATTGAGAAAAAAACAGCAACACTGTAATATTAATACATTAACAGAGATCTCTCTAACTACAAAGGCTTTTTGCATAATCTCCTTCATTTCCTAAAGAAATTATCCCTGGCATAGGAGCCAACGAGATTTTTCTGAAAAGAGGAAGTATTGAATATTTTTTTGCTTTGTGGAACAACCAATCCACTTAGCACTTATTTGAAATTACTTTTACAGTACAAAGAAACTTAAGACAAAACTTAAGGAAATGGACTGGTTTTATTCCTATACACCTCTTGCCCCGCCCCACCCTCGCTTTCTTTCTCATATGTGCATGGGACATATTTAACAAAGGTCCACAATTTTCCTGTTGAGGAGAAAACAGATTTAACAAAGGTCCACAATTTTCCCTGTTGAGAGCAAAACTGAGTCTTAAGTTCTTTCAAAGTCGAGTTGATGGGACTCTGGGAAGATACCATAAGAGCATCATGGAAAGGCATAATGGTTCTCCAAGGGTGGTTCCAAAACATCAACTGTAAACTCAGTAAAATGCAAATCTAGTGACTTCAGCTCAGACACAGTAATCATTATCAAAATACCCGGATTGTAAGATTCTCTGTGAACAATTTCACTAAATGAATAAATGAAGGCAAGGAAATGTAGTGTATGGAAGGCAGCATGCATCTACTTTCATATGAGTCAACACTGTGTGATACAGGATCTTCAGCGGAACCAACGAGCCAATGGATTAGTCTACACTAGAAATATACTCATGGACTGGAAATTCATAGGGTCTACATATGCAAAAGGAGTAGGAACAAGACATGTCTGAGTTCTATATTTATTCTGTTGGAAAGGTCATTAAGTCAGAATTCATTCTGCCTCCTGGTCAAAACAAGTCAGGGGTTTCTATAATCACAAACAGATATTTCAGGAATAAATCACTGTATCACTGTCTTCCCGTTCATCATCGATTTGCTCAAGCGGGCCCCAGTAACATCTCCATATGTCCTGTCTCATGCTAGTAGAGCCCAAGGGCATCTGCTTGCTCCAGGAACATAAAGAGCCTCAATCCATTCCGGAATGGGGTCTATAATTCAGGAATAAATGCCAGAGCTTATTATATTATGATGAACTTATGGTTTGCAGGATTTAAATATATTCTACTTTCTATAAAGAATGAAGAACAGAGTTTTTGGAATCTTAAATCTGAGAATTAGGGAGAATGAGGACAGACCATGGACTTGGACACAAGCATTACATTTTGATGCACTTATTGTGCATTTTATAGCAAATCTTTGTTGGGATAAGGGCAGAGAACATTTTCTCTTATATAACAGTAGTCATATCTAGTTTTTATTCTTTAATGTTCAAAATGCATTTTTAAAAGATCACACTGATTATCTTTTCTTTTGAACTTGGTAGAAAGTATATTTTGTCAGACATTATTCATATTTTGGCCTCGTCTGGTTTGTATACATATGTATATACACATTTATCCAGATATAAAACAGTAAATGCCCAAACCACTAGAAAATGATACACAATTGGAACCAAGGGGTGAAAAATTGCTGGTCTGTGTCATTTTGTGTGAAGGGAAAAATAAAGAAAATTGCTTGAAAAACACAGAAAAGTTGCAAGAAAATGTTCAGCAATTGCATAGTGCCCGCTAGTTCATGAAGTATTGTTCCTTATTATTTTTATCTTTAAGTAGAATCTGCATTTTCTGTCTATGCCCAAGTTTATGGCTCCACTTTCCTCCTTTTGTCCCTGCCAGGGACAATGTCATCAGATGCTTTGGGTCAATCTCAAGTGAAGCAGAATCTTACCCAACTGCCTTTCTACAAAAGAGTTTAGAGCCTAGAGATGAACTGCTATAGCTGATGGTCAAAGTTGAACAAATTGCAGGTAGCAATTCTCCCCTTTTCTGCATCATTTTGAGAGGAATGTGCTAAAGATAAGACTCCTGATGTACAGTCAAAGGGAATCTTTATTTTGTCTGTTTAATTTTCTAAATTACTACTGGCACACTTTGGTTTCAAACATCACTCCGTGTTTAGCAGTCAGAGCAAGTCCCACTGACCTCATCTACCACTTCCTGATACTCATATTCTCTCGGTGCGTCTGCTAATGACAAGTCCAGTTTTCTGTTGGAACACAATTCTCTTCATATTGCTAATTTCTTAATTTCCTTGCCCCTGCTCACTGTCTTTATTGAAAAGTATCATTTTAGACTAAATACAACTTTTTGTGATGGTAGTTGATTTTTTAAGCCTTCGACTGTCCTGCTGCTCAATTTCCAGCTGAAGTTATAATCTTCTGTTTGGGAGACCACAGTTGATTACTCTAGAAATGACTGTAATACACATTATCCACCATTTGCTGGAAGGGTAGAAGAAAACTGTAATTAAATTAAAATGGGCCCAGATTTCGCTTTCAACTTCTTCTACATTCATGCAAGGGTTTAATCAAAATCTTACTCTTGGTGTTTCTAAATTTCTCAATCCATTGCTTGGTCAGACTAAGTGTGCCAAACTGAATTGCTGAGTTTCTTATTTACTATGACTAGAATATAGATTGCACACCTTTTCCAAGGACTTTTCAGGTCTCCCACGGGAGATGGGAGTAGTCACTTGCACTTGAAACCACACTCAGTAAAGCAACTTTCTTTGACCAGTAATTAAGTATTTGATTTGTTGCCATGTTTTCGCTGTATATATTCAACCTTCAGGTAAAGAATCTTCTCCCTCCGTTAAGTATGCTGTCCACTGTAAAATGAGGACTATAGAAATGTAATTTAACTTAACTCCCACACTTCCCTGGATTACCTCTTGGCCTAGAACGTCAATACTTATATATAAGTAAAAGATAAAAATAACTAGTGTTTAAAATCACTTGAGTTTTGGGCAAGTATACTATGCTTTGAGAACTGACCCATGCAACCTTTCATGTCTGATTATGAGGATAAAATTATATAATTATCATGAGTCCCATATTAGTTAACACACATAAATTATTCAGAGTGTACAGAAACAGTCATTCTGGGGATACAAAAAACATGCAGAAATTTTAGAAGACACTTTAAACTTAATTCAGTTTAGATTTAAGTTATTTAAATTTAGATGCTATATATTTAGATTTAAACTGTTCCTTAATCTTAACACTTAGAGTTTATATTTAAGATGTTCGGTTTAGATTTAAGATGTTTCTCAGTCATAAATCTTACAGATTTAAATTTAAGCTTATGTTTTCAATTTAGATTTATGATGTTAGATTTGTATTTAAGATGTTTCCTTAATCTGAAATTTAAGATTTATACTTAAATTTAGACTTAAGATGTTAGATTTAATACGTTACATTTTAAGTTCAAGTTTAAGGTGTTTCTTGACCTTAAGTCATAGATTTAAGATGCAGATTTACCTGTTTAAATTTAGACTCTAAATTTAGATTTATGAAGTATTTCAATATTGTTCTAATCATGACCCCTTCTGTCTTCATATTTTTCTTTCAGCCTCTCCTGTTATAAATACTATAATTAGTATTTATAGCACCGTCTTGACTACTCACAACTTAAAACAAAAGTTTTCATTATGTATTATGTAAGTTTGTTATTTTCAAATATTTCAGAATTTGTTTAATATTTAAGTTTTTGTTTGAAAACTTTATTTGTTCTATTGTCCTCAGATCTATTAAAGACTGATTTTTTTTTTCATTATAGGACACCTGTTTTATGCTTCCAGTAGCTCTCACTCAGGTACTCTATGATACCAAAACTATTTCTCCCCATAAACACAGACATTTTTATTATTATTCCCACACAGAAAAGACTAAGGAATGCTCTAAGTAATGTCTACTGACAATCAAGACACCCGAGACTCAACAGGAGGGCAAAAGTGATTATTTCTAAGAAGTTTGAATCAATCTTATATCAAACAGAGGCTCCAAGAGACTCCACAAACTGAGTATGGATTTTTGATATCTTTCAGAATCAATAAGATGATTAGTTATTTCTAAAATTAGCCCTCATACATCTCCTCTCACTGCTCCAGACATCAGTTGTTTCTTATGTATTTGCATATCATTGCTTTGCAGGTAACAAGGTGATAATAAAAAGGATAAAACCCCCTCCTGAACCCAGCAGGAGGTCACATGCCCACAGAATTTCTTCCTGAGGAGCCATCTTATCCACAAGCATTTCGACTTATATAATCCAGGATTCGATGCAAACAAAAATCAGCTGAATAAAAATCCTGGTCTTTTAATATTATTTAGCTTAGTGCAGATCAAGGAATTGTCAAATCCTTATCAAAAACCCAATGGCATCTGATACCACATCTGTACCATTTATTTTATGGGAGATGAGGAATTGTCAAATAATCACCAAAATCTCAAATGACATCAGATTCCATGGTGTCAGCCGGTGCCTACACTTCACTGAGTATAGTCAAAATACAAAACAACAGATTTGGGGCAGAATTCTACAAAATACCCAGGTTATGCCAGAGAGAGAGAGAAAGACACAAAAGGACGCCTGTCTTCAGAAACTCTCGAGCTCATTCACCAACATGGCAAGGAGCGAGCCTCAGGCGACAAAATGCTAACATCCAAGTTTGCAAAGCTGTGCAGAGAAGCGACAAAAGAAGGCCTCAAAGAGAGAAGAGCAGAAATACTGGAAGATGCAGCAGAGGTCGGGAAAAGCTTTTGCACTGTCTGCCTGTCCTTCGCCAACTATAAGACCAAGATGACTGCCCGCCGACGCCTGATGGATCTATCACATCTTCCAGAAAGGCAATGGAGAAGATTATCCATGACTTCTACTCAGATCTCTTTGATAGCCACGTCCACGTGCCCACATACCAAATTCCAAAAGATGGATATGTCATTCCCAACGTTCTCCCTTCTGAAATCCAACATGCCATTTTGTCGGTAAAGAAGGGAACAGCCCCAGGCCCAGACAAAGTCAGACCCGAACACCTGAAGAAGCTGTGTCCTGTGTGAATAAATGTCAAAAGGACTGATACCAACATAGAACTGAGCATTAAATACAGACAAAAAAATGCACATGATGGCTTCCAAGTGTATGTAGTGCAATCCACGTTATGTAGGAGAAGGAAAAGCGAGAGAGATAGAAAGAAAAGAGATAAAGAACCTGCCATTTAGGCAAGCTATGGGAGGGGAGGGAATTTGGGACATTGGTGGTGGGATATGTGCACTGGTGGAGGGCGGGTGCTGGACCACTATGTGACCGAAACCTCCAAACATGAACAACTTTGTAATTGTATATCTCACGGTGGTATAATAAAGTATTTAATTTTAAAAAAAAAGAAGCTGCCGTCAGTACTCATCATTACACTAGCTCGGCTCTTCACATGCTACCTGTCCGAATGCAAGGTACCCACCCAATGAAAAACCAGCAGGACAGTTCTACTGTTCAAGAAGAGAGACCTTCACGACATCGGCAACTATTGCCCCCCTCTGCCTGTTGTCCATCATCTACAAGCTGTTTATACAAGTCATCCTGAATAGAATTGGCAGAACACTAGATGAAGGACAACCATGTGAGCAAGCTGGCTTCTGGAAAGGATTCAACACAATCAACCATATCCACATGTAACCAAGCTCATTGAGGTTTATAGGGAGTACAAGATGCAGCTCTGTCTCACGTTCATTGATTTAAAGAAAGCCTTTGATTCTGTGGAGACTGAAGTGGTCATCGAAGCCCTAGCCAAACAGGGCATTCAAACCCAATACATCAAGATCCTTCGTGAGCTGTATTACGGATTCACCACCAGAATCTCACCATTCTGCAAGGAAGTGGTCATTGATGTCAAAGGAGGGCTTCGACAGGTACCATTTCACCAAAACTGAAGATAGATGGTCGGCATCTACACCACCTCTACTTCACTGATGACATCATTCTAATAACACCAAACATCAGCCAAGCAGCACAAATGCTGGCTGATTTCGACCCGAGAATGTGGAAAGATAGGTCTACAGATGAATCTAAAGAAAACTATGTTTATGAAAAATGAACTAGTTCCAGAGGCCCCATTCACTCTCAATGGAACAGACATCTCTGAATGCAGCAGTTATGTGTACCTAGGTCGAGAACTCAACATGATGAATGACCTAAAACCTGAGCTGCTCAGGAAGAAGAGAGCGGCATGGAATGCCTTCAAAGGCATCGAAGAAATGGCTAAAAGGACAAAGAACATCTGGCTCTGGGAACATCTCTTCGACTCCACTGTTCTCCCTGTAACATACTCCTCAGAGACCTGGGCCCTACGAAAGCAGGTTGAGAATGCTATTTGGGTCTCCCAGAGAAGAATCGAAAGAGCTATGCTTGGAATATCACGCCTCAATCAAGTGAGAGAAGGAATCTGGAGTTCTGACCTCTGTCACTATTCCAGAATCAGGGACGCTGTCTCGTTTGCCAAGGCATCGAAAATCAGATGGGCTGGACATGTAATGCGATTTGGAGACAACCACTGGACTAGAGCCATTACTGACTGGATCCCACGGGATGTCAAAAGGTCACTTGGCCACCCACCTCCAAGATGATCAGACTTCCTTGTCAAGACCGTAAATGAACAGTTTGAGGCTCTTGATATTCCTGAATCAAACAGATGCCTTTGGGCTACATTGGCACGTGATAGGGTCCAATGGAAATGTTACTGGTGCCCGCTCGAGCAAATCAATGAATAATAGGATTCAAGTGATCTAGTGACCCAAGTTATCAAATTTACAGAATTTTACATGGTGAAACTGAAAAATGAAGCCTGGTTTAAGGGAAACATGGAATGAAAAGTCCTTGGAATAACAGGCGGCCTTTTCATAGGTTCTTCACAATGGCTTGGGCCTGTGAGTCCACTTTTGCTGAGGTTTAACTAATTTTTAATTCCAAGGTTTTGGTCTTGAGCAAATAGCCTTGTTTCTGAGTAGACATCTGTTCATCGCACATTGCAACATATACATAGATATATATAGATATATACATATATACAAATATATACATATATAAAGCCTTTGATAGCTCTGCTCTTCACCTTTCTCCATTTTTAATGTGCCTTCCCCTACAGGTAGCCATGCATATCTCCAGTGGAATAAGTAAAAGCAAGGAATGACAAGACAGAAACAAAATGTCCTTTAAGATGCAGTTTGCAAACTCTTCCTTGTTTGCTGCCTACTGTCTGCTTTTAAATAATGCACAAATCAACTTCGGTACCATGGAAATAATCAACACAGGATCAAAACCTGTGGTTTCTCGTTGAGCACAAATCAAAAGCTGTAGGAATCCAACAGCTGGAGCCTGTCTCATTATTTCTCTGTTCTTTGATGTGCTTTTCAGCCAAGTATTTTAGAGAATTACTCAAAGATATGTCTATCTACAAATTCTACATTGCTTACATATTATCGTTTCCAACTGAGATAAATACCGTAACTGAGTTCTCATTTTCAAAATAGATCCCCCTCTCTTTTTTCATCTTCTATTATGCACACAATTTTGTAAATGGCAGAACTGAAAATCAGCTGCATCTCATAAGAGAATCAAGTTTGTTATTGACTCTGAGATGCTATTTTCCATTAGACCATCCATCATGGCTTTATTATGTGATCAACTGCCTAATTAATTTTGTACTGGGGTATTTAGACAGAACACTGAATGTTTCAGTGGGGTTTTGCTATAATCCTGCACCTGCGGCCTCAGAGATTTAGATATCCTCCTATCATAAGTTTGTACTATGCCTATAATCACTCTGCTTCACGAGGATTCCAGCAATTCCGTCCAGTGAAATTCAGCAATATTAATTTCAGAAACACCAGAACATTTGCATCTGTGGTTATGTTTCTTTGGACTTTAATCAGATCAAAGTCACTGCAAGATATTAAGAGCGCTAGATACAATATTTTGTTCCGACAGTTTCAGTGGTTAAATCAGACACTGTTTTGATTTTCTATGCTTATCTGTTAATATGAACAGATGCAATCATGCTATTGTATAATGACTCTTGATTGCCAGCAGTATTTGATTTTGCAACCATTCGGCAGTGATAATTAAAGATAACGGGATATCCTATACAGTAATAATTAAAGATAGCTTTGTGGGCTTTATCGCATGAATGAATGCCATAGAGAAAGAATTGGTTCTTTGAAATTCATTATTCAATGCACATTATTGGCAGGCCAAGTTGAAAAGTCTTAAAAAAGAGACATTTAGGTTCAACTGACTTAGCTAAGTCTGCGCTGGTTTGAAAAGGTTCACTTGTCCTGGCTACTGTATATAGAGCAATTGTTTTGTTATTAACTGGCTCAAAACTATCCAAACATAAGTGTTTCTGCCAGGCCAGAACAACGGAAGAGTCAAATAATATGGAATTTCATATATCACACTTAAACAACCTCCTACAAAAATACCTGTAAAATGTCTTTCACTTACTTAGATTTGGAGAAAATAAAATATCCCAAATATCCTACTTTATCTCTTTATGGTAGCTGAATAAAAATTCAAGATGCTTTACTAAACAATTTGGGACAGAATATGAGATAATGTCTTTCATTGATTATTTTTCATCATTTAAAGACATGATAATGACAGGCCCATTGAGGTACCCTTAAAGCTACTCCTGTGACCTTGTCTATAAAAGTGCATAACTTACATCAGTCGAAAATCATCTACAGAAACACACCCTCAATAAAAATATATTTGTGTATAAGTATATCCCAGGCAATAATAGTGATAGAGAAGAACCCCAAATAATTGATTATTAATCTAAAATTTTAATCTCCTTGGATGTTACAGATTTGTATTTGCAAAATATGCTGCTGTCCATAGTCATCCATATTCTCTCACAGCCACGTTCTGAGTTTCTGTTCGATCCTTCTCAGTGACATAGCAAGACGTGATAGGATAGAGGTCAGAAGAGCAAAGTCTTTGAAGGAGAAAAGATAGAACTTGAGCAGTATAGGAAATAGTAAGTTTACTTAGAGGGAACTAAAGTCTTCTATCAAATATCCCTTAGCTTTCCTTCCCTCTGTGGCTGCCCAGATGTGAAAAAGCCACTTTCAGAAGGCAGCTGTTGAACGACAGTGGGAAATGGGTTATGTATTCACTTATGTTTATGCATAGGTGGCAAGTTGCCTCTGCTTGACCAGGACTAGACCAGTCTCAAATGATCAACATACATGCAGTCTGTCCTTCCTATCTCATTAATTAGTATCCTAACCCAAGGTCAATCTCCTCTAAAATAAAGATAAAAGAACAAGACATTCTTTATGTGTTTTTCACACTCCAACAATTCTCAAAAATGTGTGACACCACTTCACTTGCTCATGAGTATAATGCTCTACTGTGTGAAAGTTTTGAGTCAAAGAAACTGGGCTTCATCCCTGGTATGATATACATCCTCTTGCCCCCCATAAAAACCATGAGCTGTGTGATCTGGGGGTTCTGGAGCACTTGGGGTAGCCCTGGTTGTCCCTGCGACCACAAGACCTGGACAGCACCCCATATTCAAGCCCCAGGAGAGAAGCACATACCTGCTGGTTTAAGAGTATCATTGAGAGTAGTGACTTGGCCTAGTGAGCATGACCTTGGAGAGGGAGAATCTGCCCCTTCCATAATCCCCACAATTGCAAATCACCAACTCACCAGTCAAAGAAAGTTCTGAGTACAGTGAGGGAATGCACCATGGATTCATTCTTTGAAGGAAGTTTAGGTAGAATGGTTGATTGAGAGTGTTAGGACAACTGACCTACTTATTAGCCATATCAGGGTTCTTCAACTATTTATTTGTACTTTTAGGTCACACCCAACAATGCTCAGAGGTTACTTCTGGCTCTGCACTCAAGAATTACTCCTGGTGTGCTCAGGGGACCATATGGGATGCCAGGGATCGAATCCAGGTTGGCCGTTTGCAAGGTAAATGCCCTAGTCGCTGTGCTATTGCTTGGCCCCTCTTCAACCTTTGTAAACTTGAGGGCCAGCATCTGTCCTATGGAGAGATGCATGGGTGAACCGTTCTGAGTAAAGGTAGTAAGGGTAGACTAGCAATCTGTAATATGTCTACATGACTGACTGTTCCATGTCCTGGTGGTTGAAGGCCACCATATGATATTAGGAAAAAATGATTCACTTCCTTCAAGTAGTAATTTTCACTTCCACTAAAAGGTCACACTAACAGAACAATGATGAAGAGTTAGGAAAAGCATAGTCCTGTTGTACCAGAGACAATCAAAGCAAACTTGTAATGCTCACTTGAACTTGACACACTCAAGGGATTTAAATAATGAATGGGTCTTTTTTTTAAGAGAATGCTTTTGTAAGACTTTAGATACTATTGTCTTTCAAACAACATATCATGCCAAAATTCTATTTGGTTGACACACTAGGGAAACCCCCAATACTGCACTGAGCTGAGTCATGTGTCTGAAGAATCCTCACAATACATATGCCAGAGATACCTCTGATTGAGACATATTCCCTCTGTTAGGAGACTTCCTATCCACAGTTGATATTCTTCCTCTGGTGAAGTAACCCGCCTCCAAAACAAGCCACATCTCTCCACATTCTCTACAAGCAAAGTACTGACTGAAGTTTGCAGTTGATAAAATATAACACTTAGGTTATTCAGATGTTAACCATTTCTCATGGGTAAACGTGTAATACTTTTTAATTGAGTTTTTATCATTTTAAATGTCAACAATTTGCTCTAGCGGGCACCAGTAACATCTCCATATGTCCTGTCACATTCTAGTGTAGCCCAAGGGCAACTGCTCACTCTAGAACATGAAGAGCCTCAAACCATTCCTTCAGATCATGGGAATGAGGTCTATAATTGTTATATTTTTTTGGCATATCAAATATGACATGGGTAGTTTGTCAGACTCTGCCGTGTGGGTGGGATACTCTTATAGTAGCCTCTAATTTCTGTGCAAGTATTGATGAACTGTGCGGTCATATGAAACAGGAAAAGATCAACTCTTCTGCTGGGTGGATCTCTTTCCAGCAGTGGAGTTTGGATGTTGAAAATGGCAGCCCCTTACTCTCATCCATTGTTGGTGGGAATGATGACTGCTAATAGTAACTTTTGAGTAATTGTGGCTCACCCAGAAGCCACCCCCCATTTTATTGTTTGGTTATGAACAGTAAAATGACAGAATAGGCTATTGGGGCCAGAGAGATAGTACAGTGGGTAATGCTCTTGCCTTGCTTCTGGTTCACACAGGTACCATTCTGTCATCCTCTAGTTTTGCTGAACTCCCAAAAAGAAGTGACCCCTGAGCACAGAACTAGAACCAGGAGCAAGCCCTGAGCATGCCAGGTGTGGCCCCAGAATTTGTTTTGGGCCAAAACAGTAAAAAAAAAAAAGTTGCATTCCAACTGAACTGACTGGTAAAGTCACACATTTCTTGTTAAGTTTACAGAAAAAGAAGACAAATGACTTCATTTTGCTCCTGAAGTTTAATTTGTCTGTAGCATGATCATTTAATTTACTGCCCTGAACAAAACTTGTATATTTATTCAAGATTAGGAGATGGAAGATATAGCCGACGGTTAGTCTTCTTTCTATGTTACTAGTTTGACACCTTGTTAATAATTAGCTAAATCTTGCCTAACATAAATTTAGTAGCTTGCTGTATAAATGTCTCTAAGGATACTCAAAGCTGAATCAAACATAGGTTAGTATTTATAACCAATAAACCAACAGTTAACAAATTTATTTTCTTCTCTCAAATAGAATTAACACTTTAACAGTTTTAATAATTGAATTGAACAATGCACAAACCTAAAGGTTTATAGAATTTTTTGAGTATGTAATCACAAAGACACTTATTTCTCTTTCAGGCAAAAGACATGCTATCTTGTGCTATTTTGTACATCACTGCTGAATGGGATCAGCTTTTAAACAATGTTGAAACAGCTATTTCTGATGCTGCCATTTTTTTTTTTTTTTGCTTTTTGGGTCACACCCAGCAATGATCAGGGGTTTCTCCTGGCTCTGCACTCAGGAAAAACTCCTGGCAGTGCTCGAGGGGACCATATGGGATGCCGGCGATTGAACCGGGACGGCATGGGCCGGCCAGCGTGCAAGGCAAGCGCCCTACCCGCTGGGCTATCGCTCCGGCCCCATGATGCTGCCATTTTTAATGTGTCATTGCAATGCTTCTCACTAAATTATAGATTAATTTTGATCATGGTTGAAGATCCAGCCCAGCCGCATCCAGTGGGTTCACTGGTTCTTCCTTTAATAAATAATATTAGAAGTAATTTTCAAATATGTGTGGCTATTTTATTCTGTAAAAAGTGATGTGCGTCATGTATACAAAGAGGCCAATTAAAGTATTTATTTTCTTTCTTAAAGATGCTGAGACTGGCCAGGAAGAGAAGCCAAAGGGCAGGGGTACATGCTTTGCATGCAGGAACACAGGTGTGGAGCCCCAATATAGCATGTTCTTCTGAGTATCTTCAGGGGTTCCTTAGCCATCCCCCAAAGAGGCTGCTAGCTGACTGAGCTATTGCTTTTTTAAAAAATCACATAGACTTTCCCATTATTCTTACCTGTTGGGATTGAGTAAGTAGATAATGGTGCTGTGGGTGACCCTTTCTTTCTGTTGGCCCATCTCATGGACATAGTTCATTTTCTTCAAGAAGAGGAGCTCCAGAAACATTTGTGTCTTTTTATTTCAATTTACACATAATAAGGCAAAACCTTTTCTGACTAAGTGTCCCTTGGGGAGGTGACAGGATAAGTCCTAACTAGTTCACCAGAAAGCAAAGTCTTCAGAAAGCTCCAAGAGATGCAGTTTTTAATCTAGGAAGTGGGTCCAGTTTATTACCTATATCAATTCCTTTATTGAGTAAGGCAGCGACAAAAAGGGAAGAAAGAGAGCATTTGTATGCATGCATGAACAAGTTGACTAGACACAATATAAAAATGAATCCAAACCCTTTCCTTCAAAAAATTCATTTTACAAAACCAGCATATCTCATTTCAAGAATTGCTCCATGCCATCTGTAAAGTCCAAGTTTGATGCTAGTAACCATTTCAAAGATGTTTCATGAGACATGACCAGGAACAATAAACATGATTCTATTTAATACAGTTAGAGTCTTGATAACTAAGCAAATGCCTGTGCAGATTTTGCTTTCAATGTGACCTCTGATACTAAAATATATATTATGTAAATATATGTCAGTTTTAACATATGTATATGTCAGTTGAAGGATAATTATATTCAAATAATCAAAGTCAAAAACATTCTAAGACATTGCAATAGTACTTGATGCTTGTTTAAAATTCTCAAGTGAATTATTTCTGTTAGATGATCAATTATACAATCTCTGTCTCCTGCCCTTTCAGAATATTTTCCACTAGTTAGAATAAATAAATTTAATCCTTAATTAAACCCGAATGAAAATTCTTATTTTAAATATATAAATATGTACTTAAATGATTATTATATATGCATATAAAACATTCTCACATTTTTTTAAAAGTGCATGTGCTTGGATTTTGGATAGAAATGATAATAAAAATAGTCTCTGCCCTTTACTGGTTAAATAACTAATGCTGGAAATAAAGAAAACAAACAGTGGTTATTTCATAGAAGATAAAAATCTTTCTATTTACTTTGACAAATATGTAACATAACCACAAACCTTTGTCTTTTTCTGGGATCCCTTTGCATTTACTTCATGATAAACTATTAAAAGATAAGGTGCCCCATATTATAACATCTAATTACAAATGTATTCTAATTACAAGAGCTTCAGAAAACTAATAAGTGGAGTCAAGATGAAATCCATACAGTCATATTTCACCGTGAAAAACATATGAATCTGAATATGCTTTATGGCCAACCATGTTCTTTCCATGGTTATACAATAAGAACAAGGATACATCACATGCTCCAATTAATGCTTCCATCTTGGCTGACTCAGTCAGTTTAGGAAGCCAGAGCATGGAGAAATTTTGCATATGTAGTCTGAGTTGGACCCGTATTTGAACATGTGCTCTTTCCAAATACTGACACATGTTCCTCATAAAAAATGACAGGTATAGTTCAACAGTCACACTTAAAACATCTTAACAATGAAAAAAAACTGAAGGTTGCTAAAAAAAAAAAAGGTGCTTTTGCATACTAGTGTTTTTAACTATAAAACCACAAGCTTTCTTTTTGGGCTAGCTGATTACAGAGGTCAAACCACCTGGGCAGAGATATGTTTGCCCAGAAAAATGGTATGTTCTGACCCAGTGAGTCATCAAGGTCGTGAACTTGAACAACTAGCTGTTAGAAAGTGCTGACAGACACTGTTATAAGCAAACCTTTCAATGCACTACACAAACTTCTTTTTTTTGAACTAGACAATATTTCTGAAACAAATTTATGGTTTGTCAAGAAAGCTTTGTCAGATTATAATGCATTTAGAACAATTGCAAGCAGATAAAAGTGAGTGAGGAATCATTCTAAGTAAAATATCTGGGGGTTTAGGGTGGATTTTAGCCCAAAGAAATGCCTTTCAGGATAACATATGTTCTTAATTTAAGTTTATTTCTCCGTATAACTTATTGCTTTTCCTAAGAATTATTTAATTAGCTTTAAAGGCAATTGATAAATTCCCTCCCATGACTGCTGGTACCTATTTATATATGGCTCTTTGGTTGCACTGAGATATTGAAAGATAAAGTTTCATTTCACACACCTTGTCTTGTATATAACTAAGCTGGATTCTATTCAGCTTTCCAGAACTCAGCTTCTGACTTGTACTTTATTTCTGTGCTTTATTTCTAGGCCCAGAGCTACATGGAGACTAGGGTATTTTTAATGGTAATTGCAAAATCGATTGAAGTAGAATTATATAAGACACTTAATAAAATGCATGTTCCTGGGTTCCAACACTTCCTGACTAAGCTGTAGAGTTGGAGCAATAAACCGTAATATTAACAATTTGCCCACTTGATTCTCATGTCCACTAATGTTTGAAGATAGTGTTCCAACAACTCACAGCTTAATAAAATCCCCACTCTAGGTTAAGAAGCCAAATCCAAATATGGACAATAAAGCATCATTCTATTTATTGGTTCCACAGTGGTAAAAGTAATGGAAAGTACTGGCTAAATGAGGTTCTGGAATTGTACCTGGCTTTTATTAATTCCTATCATTTCCCCCTATCATTAAAGAATAAACTGAGATACCCTGAACTGGGAGTCCATTACAGAAACTAAATTTCTGAATCCATTGGTGGAAAAGTATTTTGCAACTGTGAGAAATTAATATACTTTATTCATACAAGCATTTACTGTATTATTCTTGTATCAGTCACATAGTAGTTCTCTAAATTATGAGAACATCAATTATTGCCTTAAAGCTGGAGTAATAGAGATTATATATGCCTCAAGAAAGTTTTCTTTTTTGAGGTTTGAATGGTTTGAAAGTAAATACAATGGTTGGAATTATAAGGTAGATATGGACAAAAGTACATAGGGACAATACAATTTAGCTCTTATGAGCAATAAAGAAAGGGATCAATCAATAAACTCCTAATGGGACACAGGTTAGGACTCTTACAGCAAAGACATTTTTGCATGAATGCGTGCAAATAGGGCGTTTTCAAGAAACAGTAAATGCAACTACATGGGAATTCACATCAATCAAAAAATGAAGGGGCTAGAGTGATCTTACAGAGCACTTGCCTTGTAAGCAGCTGCCATGTATTTGTTCCCCAGCACCCCATATAGTCCCTAAACCCAGCAGGAGTGATCCCTGAGCATAGGAGGAAGCTGGGAACATAGCTGGGGTGGCACCAAAAGAAAAACAAAGGGGGAGGTTCTACTACATATTTTGTATGGCTGTTTTTCATTGGGTTTAGGATTTTTAACGTCAAAAGAAATGACATTATGACTATCTAGAAAGATGAGTAGGAATTTACCACTTAAAAGTGAAAGAACACTATCACAGAAAAATTGTCTGAGTTAGTCAAGAGAACATTAGAATTTGTCATCACTAGGGGAGACTGATGTTTGACAGTCTTAATAATAATGCACATGGAAAGGAATAATGTATAAACTTGGAAGAATATATGAGGTTATATTAAAATCGTTTCAAATTAGGAGATAAGAAGCTTAAATAATTTTCCTAGATGGAATAGGATTTAATGGGTGAATCAACTGACAAACTGTTTACATCTAATGCAATATTAGGAAAGCAGAGGGCACCATAAATGTTTTTCTTCTGAAACGATAATTATAGTGTCAGTATGGTAAATGGATTAGACCAAATGAAGAACTTTCAATTCCAGGTATGGTTTACTGCATGTTTGGAAAAAGTATTTTTCTTTAAAGGAAAATATGTTTTACATAAATAATATTTAATGTAAATGTATGCTAATATAAACTCACAAATGTCTAAAATTTAACAGAATGTTTACAGGGTGTAGAATATAGAGGCATAGTGAGCTGGGCCTAGAATTTGAGGACACCTTGGTTTTTTTTTTTTTTTTTTCAGAAATGTGCCATATTGGGCAGTAGAGATACAGTGATAAGGTGTTTGCATTCACATGGCTTAGCTGGGTTTGATCCCCAGCCCTCCAGATGGTCCCCCAAGTCTGCTCTTAGTGATCCCTGAGCACAGACCTAAGTCCTGAGAGCTGCTTGGTGTGGCTCAAAATTAAACAAAAACCAAAAATTATGTTCCACTCCACAGCAGATGACGTTAATATGCCAGTGGTGCTTTTTAAAGTTTTGTTGGATTAACAGAAACTTATTGATATCCAAGGTATAGGATGGAGGAATAACAAGGAATCTGGATGAAGTGAGCATAATATCCATTGTAGGAATACGATTTTAAAATATAGATCACTCTGGGGACTTGCAAAGTGTCATTATATCAAACGAATTCAAGACTGCCATTTTAAGTAGGTTACAATGGAAACCTGAATCCTGTAAGATATATATATGTATATATGTATATATGTATATATATGTATATGTATGTATATATATGTGTGTATACTGTATAAATATATAAATGCACATACATATATGCAATAACAAAGCAGATACTTCAGATTATTTCTACAAATGATTCTGCAGATAAATAATTAATACTTAAAAATCTCTATAAAAACTAATAAACTGGAACATTGAATACACTACTATTATATATGTATGTGTGTATAATTTATATTTGTATAAACTTAAAATCAAAACTACCAAACAAAAAAGCAAAACTACAGAAGCCTAGTAAAACCATTGCTAAACTAAGGAGTGGCTAAAATAATGTTGAGAATAATAATTATTTTCCTCTGCCCCTTGAAGTGCTGCAGGTATGACTGTGGTGCCCGCCTGGGTCAGCAGGTGGCAGACAGGAGACAGGCTTGTTTACACCCAAGGCTCTGCCCCATGGACCCTGGATGGTAGATGGTTGATGGTCTGACATGGAAAAAGACTGGATCTTCTGGGATGAACCCAGAGTCATGGCAGAGCCTGGCACGCTACCCGTGGTGTATTCAGTATGCCAAAAACAGTGACAATAATGGACCTCATTCCCAAAGAATGGAGATGTTACTGGCACCCACTAGAGCAAATTGATGAACAACAGGAAGACAAGTGACAAGTGAAAAAGAATAGGAAGGGGCTAGTATGTTATTCTGAGTAGTTGGCATATAGATGTCAGTTTTATTATTAAATTTTGGTCTTTGTTGTTTTTTTTCCATAAGCCACACTTTCTATAGATATACTTTTAAAAAAGGATTGGTGAGAGACTATTTTAGAGGGTGGAAAAACAACCGGTGCTTAAAATTAATGGAAAAATCCCCCAACATTTTAGCTGTCCTATTAGATAGCAAGAAATCATATCAAGTAACAGAAATGAATTTGTTAATGATAAGTATAAATTATCTTGTACAGAAGTGCTGATCTTTAATTTAGTAGTTTTATTCACTTGTCCTAAAAGACGTTTCCCTAAATAAAATTTACACATATTTTAATAGCTCAGCATTTCTCTATTATGACTTGGGTTTGATTTTACCTAGTAATCCCAAGTAGTTTGATTGATCTACAGGTATTAGGTATTTCACAAACCTGTCTTAAAAATGACGGTGAATAAAAAGGAATTTAGATATTATATTTCAGTTTTAACTATATAAATGTCATTATTTAATTGAGCCTATAATATGCTTTTATTCTGTCATCTCTCTGCTTAGATATTTCAACTTTTAACCATGAATTAGAGAATAAGAATGTATCATGACATGATCACAGCAATGAATGAGACCTTTATATCTCATATTATCTCTCCCACCGCCGTTATCTCTTAGACAACATATTTAGACTATACCACTAGTACAGACAGGGCCACAGAATTTTGGGAACTGTTGCAAAATTAAGTGGTCACGCAAACCAATATATTCCAATCCCATGTAACATATTCAGATGTATCTTTATCTTCCTAATGTCTTTGACCAAGAAACTATTTCTTTAGTTGCTGGGATGAATATTTTGATATATCAAGTTGAAGGAAATAGAATCTACCAGTTCCTTGCAACTAACATAATCCTTTACAACCAGTTCTTTTTTTTGGTTATAGGAAATTTGCTTTATTGATAACAGTTTAGTACATGTTAGGTGTTACCATTTCATCACTCCAATCTACACTTATGTGGCTATAAGACCTAGACTCAATTTTTATAGTTTTTAACTTCAAACAGTAAAGAAGATTTTTTAAAATTTTATTACACTACTTTTAGACATACAATTGCAATATGCTCATGCTCCAGTTTTGGTTCCACAGTGTTCTAACACCCATCCCTCCACCCGAACCCATCTCCCATCACCAATGTCTCCACTTCCCTCCCCCCTCCCACACTCCATCTGCTTGGCGGGTCTCTCCTCTCTATCTCTCTCCCTCCCACCTACCTTTCCTACACATCATATAATGCAGTACATTAAGGACATAACTATTTCCACTAGCTTGATGGACTGCATGGCCCACGTGACTTAAGGGGCCTCATGGTCAGCATCCAGACAGCAAAAATGGCAGCTAATGTGGTGGGTGAGTCTCATCCGACTGCTTCCGGGACCCCCAGAGGTGATGGGCCAACACCCAAAACCCATCTGTCCTCCTGGGGGCCTCATAGTCAGCTGAGCTAGGGGAGAGCCGAGTTCCAGTTCCCCAGCTGCGTCTGAGACTCTGCATGCTATGGCTGGTCACCCCAGGGAAGTTCCTGGGCAGGGCTACCAGGCTCAGACAAAATGGAGAGGGGAAGGGATGACCCCAGCTCCATCTGATGAATTCCCATACAACCAGTTCTTATTTGGAAAATTGATTCAAGGCAGCTTTGACAATGTAAGAGAGAAAAACCAAAAGGAATGAATTATTTTCAATTTTCCAGGACCAATAATTCCCCATTCCTGTGTCTAATAAAAATTCAAATATATAAGGAAGACAGTTTCCCTAGTATAATTTGGGTCATCCATCCTTGGTTTAGGAAAGTGAGTTATCTCCACTGACAGTAATAGCAAAATTTCAGAGCAATGGGGCTGACGGAATGGCATCATTCTCTATAGACAAATCAAAGGGAGCATTTCCAACCACAAAAGGGGAGGGATGCAGTGAGCTCAAATAAGAAATACCAACCAAAGTCATTTCATCAAAAACGTGATTAAGCCCTTTCTCCCAGATCCCTTTTCCTTAGTAATTTTCAAATTGGATCCTACCATTTGCACCTTCACATGTTTTATTTTTATCTGAGTGCAATGTCTATGCCAGAGACAGAGTCTAAGATAGAAAACAAAAAATAATTCAAAACTAAATTACTTATATCTATATTTTAGAATACTATAATATTTATGTATGCATGTAAAACATTCTCATACCTTATAACATATAAATATGACATATAGTAATATAACATATATAACATGTATAAATATATAACAACATATTGTTATATATAAAGGTTTAAGAATGCTATACATATAAATGTGCATATACAAATATATATAAACATTTGTATGTATACAAAAGGATATATGAGGAAAAGTAAATTTTCAGCATACAGGAGGGCTCTGCTTAATCCCTTTATATTATCTCCTTATAAGTGAGGACCAGAGCTCACTGTATCATAGTACTGTACCATAGTATAGTGGAGAAAGCGCTTGCCTTGAACGCAGTTGACCCACGTTTGATCTCTGGCCTCCCATATGCTCCTCTGAGCACCTCCAGGATTAATTCCTGAGTGCAGAGCCAGGAATAACCCCCTGAGCAATACCAGGAGTGACACAAAAAAAAAAAACCCAAAAAAAAACTATCACTGCATCACTGTCTTCCCGTTCATCATCGATTTTTTTTTGAGCGGGCACCAGTAACATCTCCATATGTCCTGTCTCACGCCTAAGGGCATCTCCTTGCTCCAGGAACATAAAGAGCCTCAAACCATTCCATCAGATCATGGAAATGAGGTATGTAATTGCTACTGGTATTTGGCATATCAAATACAACACGGGTAGCTTGCCAGGCTCTGCTGTGTGGGTGGCATACCCTTGTAGTCACCTCTTATCTCCAGCATTTATTGATGAACCACGCTGCTGCAAGTAGCCTTGCAAGTTGGGCTGTGACAGGCTCTTCTGCTGAGTGGAGTTCTGATGAGAGGGAAGTCTGGATGTGGAAAATGCCGGCCTTCATGGGGTGGGACAAGGTCGTCTGGCACTTGTGAGACTCCGCTGGGGTGGCAGGCCAGGGCTAGAACCCGTCGCCATCCCTTCCGGGTGCCTTGTGAGTGGCTGGGCACAGAGAGAGCCAGTAGCAGCTCTGCCCCATGTATGTGAGTCTCTGGATCCCTCCCCCAAAAAACAAACAAACAAAAAAAAAAAAAACCTGTATACTGTGGACACTTAGCTAACTCATTCCCAGCTGACTCTGCTGCATGAAGGCCCTCCACAATTACCGGAGCCTGGCCAGTCCCTCTTGCTTGACCCTTTGACCTTCCAAATATGTCCTGTGCAGCTCTATCGTTCCAGCAATCCAGCAGCATCTGGAGGACTGTGCCTTGCACCCACCCCCTACCATGGTTTCCGGGCCCCATGCGGGAGCATTAGCATCACTACTGAACCTCTGGGATGTTATTTCAGTCACAATGATAGTGACTTATGACACTGTCTCCCTAACCCTTCCATTTGGAAGAAAACAATTTTCTCCTTATTTTCTTAAAACAGCAGGGCTGAGTGACTGTGACAGCTTCTGAAATGGACACTCCACACTAATGAGCTCTCGCCTCCCATGACCTCTTTGGCATGGACGTCTCACACTGCGATATCCTGTTTAAGTGGGCCAAATGATCGTACATCACTCACAGGAGTTGAAAGGTCTGAAGAGATGGCAAAATATTATTAATTCAATATCTCTTTCAAGCTCAAACAGGATGGCTGGAGGGACTGTAACAATTTCTTAGGCTATCAGAATACCTAATTGGAGATTAATCTCTAATAACCTCTTAATACCATTCAGAAGTTTAAATGAAGCCCAAACAAGAAAGGAATGATGAGTTCAGCAGTGTCATTTATAGCTAACACCACGGAAAACTATTTAATTCATTACAGAGTCACAGAGGCCTATTTCAATTTTTGCCCCTATTTCTATCTGACCAACTAGAGACAGCACTTTCTAAAGACTAATATTAGAAAAATGGCAACTCCAGAACTGTTATGAGGGTCTCCGAAGATCCCTAAGGCTTGGCTTTAGGCTTCAACAATAATCATCTGTCTCAAGGGCCAATTTTAATGTCAAGGGCACCTTAACTAGGTGAGAGTTTTTTTTTTTTTTTGTAGCTGCATAGCACTTCATATGAAGTCATAATTTCTTTTCATCATCATCATTATTATTAATTCTGACACCTCTTATAAAACTGAAGCTGAGCAAAATAAAATCTGGCCCCTTTCACAAAAACAAACAAAAAGCTGTCCATAGCAACAAGTGATTTATCTTCCTTACAATTGCATCCTAGCACCTGGGAAAAAAAAAAAAAACTTGACTGCCTTTCCAAACTGGAAGAATGGACGAATGATAGACAGCACAGTCTTTCAAATCGCATGCACACAGCACATATCTCCCTGCCGAGTCTCAGCACTCTATTAGCACATCATTTTAGAAGAAAGGGGCTTATTGCATCCCCTGTTGTTTCAGAACCTTTTGAAGGAGTGTCTATAGGGCCACATGACCATGAATTTCCTCTGTCTGATCCTAGATCTAACACCAGAAATCTACATAAAAGCAAAGTCAGAAGCCAGCATTTTTCTAGGTGTCCGTAAGGTCTATTTCACCTAACTGATCTCAGCCTTCCTAGCTTTTTCTTCATGTGTGTTCTGTCAGGAGTCTACCTCAGCTTCCTTCCTATAGTAAGGAATCACCAGGCAGACTCACTAAGCCAGAACACACCAATATAGAAGCTTTTGTGCCCCTATTTTCTTTCTCATATTGATTCCAGTTTTGGCTGCTGGATCCATGAACTACTTTATTCCCCATTTCCCTTTTCTAGATATGCTAACAAGAGAGTAAGCACAACTGCTTATTTTTTTTCAACCTTTGTGGAACATGAAAAATTTTCAAAAATCCAAGCATGCCTTAAAAAGTCCCTAATATGGGGGCTGGAGCTATTGCACAGTGGGTAGAGCATTTGCCTTGCACATGGCCCATCCAGGTTTAATCCTTATCTTCCCATGTAGCCCCTGACTGTTGCAGGTGGACCCCACGGGTGACTTATGTGAGGCCGGAAGGAGAGAGAGATGGTCGCTATTTCCCCAGCCGCCTCTGCCACCCGGGATCCCCTGGGCAGGCTTAGGACTGATAAAGTCTTCGATGAGCCCCTGCACGGCGTGGGCCTGAGCCCCACCAGCCCCACGAGGTGGCCGTCAAGCCACACCTGATGCCCGCTTGATCTCTAGGCACGGGAGTTGATCCCCACCACCCGAGATTTCTCGGGGAGCCACGGACTCAGGCTGGAGTGAGGAATTGCTCTTTGCAGGAAAGGAAAGTCAGTCCTAGGCCTTACCCAGGGCTGCCTTAGGGTTCTTGTCTTCCTCGCAGAAAAATAATTTTCAGGAGTCGACGAGCAGTGAAGTAAAATAGATTTTATTAAGGAGGTTTTAGGTGAGGGGGAGGGAGAGAAAGAAAAGAGAGAAAGAGTAACGCGCTCAAGGGAGAACGCGGGCTGCTCCAAAGGCGGAGAGCGCGAGTAAAGAGAGAGTACACATCTCAAGAGGGGAGATGCGGGCAACACACGTGCTCAGGCACCACATGTGCTTGGCCACATGGGCTCAGGCAGCATGAGTGTCCTTGCAGCATGTGCGCGCTGTCCTTTGTTCAGGATGGCTTTTATAGATTTCTCCCCAAGTTACTCCCAAATGGGGCTTTAACCTCGGTTGCTAGGGCCCCGTTGCCAAGGGGAGTAGACTTTGGGAGTGGTATTCTTTGACTGGAATGTTCTGGGGTCTTTCTTGAGCTGGGTCCTGGGCAGGAAGGCTGATTCATTTCCCTCAGGAGATTTACACATTCCTTCTGGCCTTCCCTTCCCCAGGGTCTATTGTTGATAGTGGTCTTATCAAGATTGGTTTCGGGCTTTCAATCAGGTGTGGCTCTGGATCTCTTCTTCAGGAATTTTATTGTCATGTGGTGCCCCCTGTCTGCCTGCCTAGAACATGACCACAGCCAGGAGTAATTCCTGAGTGCAGAACCAGGAGTGACCCCTATCCCTGAGCATATCAGCGTGAGGCACCCAAACAAAATAAAAACAAAACTTCCCTAATCTCACTCTGAACCAAGATAAAGGCGGAGCCCATTTTTTCCTTGTCCATCCAAACAGCCCAAACCTCTTTGTACTACCTTCAGCTTCCAAAAATTCCTGTGTGAGCAAGAAACTTTCTCCCAGATTTACCCCAACCTAGACATTTAACCTATCAGTGGGGAAGCAGGATATCCTATGTTGATGGAGTCATCACTGTGTTACCTGTATGACATAATTAGTTCTCACCATGGCCATACAGTAATTTGGGGAGTACTTTCACATATTCACACGCTATTGAGGAGTTTTATCTCTAGAACACTGGATTCAAATTTGCATTTAGTGGGCTGCTGAGACAACACAGAGGTTAAGCCTCTGACCTTGCCTATAATCGACCCCCTTTCTGGACTTTCCAGTAGCAGATAAAGTTTCCTATGCCTATCAAGAGTGTTCTCTTAGCAAAGCCAGGAAGTTACCTTGAGCACCTCAGGGAGGGGTCTAAGCAGCCCTGTTTACAAAACAAAGGAACAGAAAACAATCTGCACTTGATAGTGGCTTTGCAGATTGGTTGTATTTTTTTTTTCTTTTAAGAAGGGTTATAAAGGAAAACAGTAATTTTTAACTATAAAGAGGCTAGGTAAGACAGAAAATGGAACAGTGTGCTAACAATTGTTGAGGGTACTAATACCAACCTAGAACTGAGCATTAAATAGAGGCAAAAAGATACACATGACAACCCTTTAATGTATGTTCTGTAATCCATAGTCTGGAAGGGAAGGAAAAGAGAAAGAGAGAGAAAGGGAAAGAAATAAAGAACCTGCCATGGAGGAGGGCTGGGGGAGGGGGAGGGAACCAGGGTCATTGGTGGTGGGAGATGGGCACTGGTGGCGGGATGGGTGCTGGAACACTGTATGACCAAAACCCAAATATGAACTTTTCAATTGTATATCTTTGTAATTGTAAAAATAAAAAAAATTAAAAAATAAGAAAAAAATATTAATGTAACATATGGGATCAAAGACTCAAGGGAATAATCTGGAACAAGGAGGGACTTTGCAAAAGAAAAGAGTTCCAAAAAAGAAAGGAGTGGAAACAGAAAACAACTTCTTCAATTCACATCTTTTTCTAAGCTTAATGAAATTTTGGCTGATTCACATTGGTTTTAAAGGCAGACTTTGAAAGACATTTTTCCCAGCATGTCTAGGCAAAGAGCTACCCGAAAGGCAGGTTGGGGGTTGGGAGAGAAACTGGGTACATTGGAGGAGGCATGTGGACACTGGTGAAGGAGTTGATGTTGGAATATTGTATGCTTGAAACTCTAAGAACAACTTTGTAACTCTGAAATTCACTTTGATTAAGAAATAAAAATAATTTTAAAATATCTGGTTGAATGCATGCTAATATATGTCATTTCCTTCCTTCCGTCTTTTACTTCCTTTCTTATCTGTTTTTCAAAACTATTTGTTTTGGGGCCACACACATCTGCACTCAGAGCTTTTCCTTGGCTCGAGGCTGAGGGATCACCCTGGCAGTGCTGAGATCAGAAATTTATGGGCTTGGGGGATCAAACTAGAATAGGTTGCTTGCACAACAAGCACATCACCCTTGCTATGCCTTCAGGGTCTACAGTCTTAATGCCCTATTCTCCAGGTTTGATTGAATGTTCCGTTTTACATTTCTAAAGCAAACATGGCTCTGTAACACAATGTGAATCTTGGTCACAGTGTTATTTGACCTTTTTTCATCTGTCTATTTCTTCCCACTTCCATCTGTCTATTTCTTCCCTACTTCCCTGGATCCTTATATGGGCATCATCACTTAAAGAGAAATTTCTGTGATGAGGTAAGGGGTAAGAGGGATAGGTATGTCAAAGTTGTGTATGAAAAAGTCAAATTCAGGGCAAAATATGAGACTCTGAAGAGTACTTGCCAAAACAGTAGCTTCCATTCTGAAGCTCCTTAGGGAACAGGGTCACTGACTCCAGACACAAAACGAATTATCCCCATGTGCCTTGAAGCTTCCTGAAGTTGTTGAGAGCTTCTAGAACTGTCATGGTTTGAGGGGTGGGGATAGGGGATAAAATATGCAATAAGTAATTAAGCCCCAGCATGTAACTAGTCAGAAGGGTTTTATTCTCAGACGAAGACAACTGCTGATTTGGTACTATGAGCAGTCTAACACTGTGGGGGGTAAGGGGAGGTATTCAGAGTATTCAGACCTGATGCTACAATATCAAAGAAATAAGACAGTCTCTCACTGTGGCCAGAACAAGGGCTGAAGTAAGTTTGAATAGATACCACCGGAATATTTGGAAGATCAAGTGGACCCAGGAGAGTTGAGGCTGAGAGGAATGGAGTGAGTTAACTTGATTCAATTATTACATCCGCACACTACCTGGTATGGCCCAAACTACCTCCCCAGCTCCACACACACAGGCCAAATAAATCAACAACCAGTAAGAGTCAAAACTCAAACTAGAGACAAGGCTAAGTTACAGAAACATTTTATATTTTCCCCTATGTCTGAGTGGATTGGCTGGGAAATAGCATCTCCAATACTTCCAATGAACATTTCTGGAGTAGTTCACTTATTAATTTTGTGTTAGAGAACTCTCAGCTTCACATTTACTGAAATATCACTATTTTACTAAATAATGTTCTGAAAGCAAAATGAGCAAGTCACCAAGGACAAATCTTATCTTCTGGTTGATTCTGCATAAATGATTTCTGTTGGCTTCCTTTCATCAAGATTTCTGTCAATTAATTCATAAATATTAGCATTTCATTAATTGCACTAATATTAATATTTCATGTCAGTGGGGATTTTTAAGCAAATTTTAATTACATTCAAAAAGAAAACAAGAAAAAGGTTTTCTAATAATTCTGGTATTATCAGGCACTAGAATTAGTTTTGTCTTGAGTACATATACAGTCTACTATGAAAATAAGTTGAAGCTTTAGTCATCAGTTTTATGGATATATTATGAATAACACATATTGAGTGCTAATAACTGAATAATGAATTTCAATGTTTAGGATTTTTTAAATAGCAATATATATCTTATGCATTTATTTCATTAAGAAAATAATCAACCAAACATAAGTTCCAGGAAATAAATTACTTTTTACATGACTATTTAAGTAATCAAAAATTCAAGTAAATTATAAGCTTGATTTAAGTCCATTATCACCTGATCATTTTTTTTCTTCAAAACAAAACCTTTTTTTTGCAGGGGCTGGAGCAATGGTTCAGCGGGTAGGGTGTTTGCCTTGCACGCAGCCGGCTGGTGCTGTCCCGCGTTCGATCCCTGGCATCCCATATGGTCCCCTGAGCACCACCAGGAGTAATTCCGGAGTGCAGAGCCAGGAGAAACCCTGAGCATTGCCGGTGTGAACCCCCCCCCCCCCAAAAAAAACAAAAAAACTTTTTTATTGTGTTTTGGGCCACACACGCTGGTGCTCAGAGGTTACTACTGGTTCTGCACTCACAAATCATTCCTAGTGGTTTCAGAGACCTATATTGAATGTCAGACATAGACCCTCGGTCAGTCATGTACAAAGCAAGTACCCTACCCACTGTACTATTCTTCTGGCCTCTCCTAAAGTTATTTTTATGGTAAACTATTAGGGAGATTTGTCTAGAAAACATAATCTAGTCTTGATAAAATAGCTTAACAATTTATTAATTAATAATGAACTAATCACATCAATTATTTGTTGATTATTTTACCTATCTGCATAAACATGCCTACTCTTTGAGATTTGCTTGATAAGCATGGTACACATTATGATAACCTACTATATTTTCATTTGCTTTACATTTAAACTATTCTCACATCTGCAAAGTACTATAGAAACTAAACCAACAATTAATTTGGTTAATAATCCCTTTATAGAACTCCTGAGGTCTAATGGAAGTAGGAATCTAGAACAATGACTTTGGGATTCCATTTAGCATAAATAATTTTTGGTTGTTGTTGTGTTGTTTTATCCCCATCAGATTCATTTTAATTTCCATTGGGAATGTGCAACGAACTTAAGGGGGAAATCTGATAATTAAGAACAAACATAAAGGTATTTTGTGAACTATCTCTGTATTTGGCCTAAATCCTGGCTAATTCTTAACACTATAATCAACTTTATTTGAATGCATCTATACTTCAATTTGTGACCATTCCCTAGAAATTTTAAAATTACATACTACAAAGTAATTAGGACTTCTTCTTTCTGAAGCTTTTAGAATGCAGGAATAACTTTCTGAAACCTTTCTATGTTTTTATACTTCATAAGTACTGGGCTTTGTTCATTATGATTGCTTTGATGTTTTGCATGCCTTAAGCTCTTTATGCTATGAGATATTGTATAGGAGGGAGGTATTTGCTTGGCACTTGACTGATTCCATTTCAATTCACAGCACCTCATACAGTCCCCTGATCTCTGCCAGGAGTGACCGCTGAGCACAGCTAGGGTGTGGCCCACACTTTAGAAGGAGCTCATTAAAATAAATGTTACAATCCTACAGTCTTTCTCTTACTCTTTAATTTGAATTAGCTATGCTTCTGAAGACATCTGTTTTTGAAAGTCTTACTATCTTCTGAATATTTACTAGAATTAAATTAAAGTTTTGTCTATGCTTAATCCATTTATACCCATTTCTCATACAAGTCATAGACATCGTCTGTATTAGTTATTGATATTTATTGAACACAGGATTTGGTATATAAGTAGAACTCAGTAATCACATACATATATGCATACATGATATATAATCATTTAGAGACAATATAATCTGACTTATATGTATATATTTTTAAATTACATACATTAAGCAAATCAATTCTACTAATTCATACATTGGATCATCACTATGTGAAAATAGTTAAATGTTCATAAATGTATAAATCGATGTTCCCATGCACAGAAATATATGCTCAAATCATCATAATGATCTTATCTCCCTAGGCAGAAAATACATATCTAAAATTAAGTTACACCATTTATTTTTTATGGCTTTGGTGCCACACTGCTGGTGTTCAGGATTACTCTTAGCTCCACACTCAGAGATCTCTCCTGGTTCAGGTGACCAATCATACGTGGTGCTGGAGAACAAATCCACGCTGGTCGCATGTAACACAGTTAAGCATCTGACCTGCTGTACTATGTCTTTGGGCCTAACAAAAATTTATTAAATAGCAATGAAGGCAAATGCCCCACTAATTAGAAAAATGTAGCTAATACCTAAGTCTCCCTAGTTCCATGTAAATCTCATAGGATTAGAATCAATCTCCCCCTCAAAATCTACTGACTCCTTTCAGATATGCATTTTTTCCTTCAAAAAGATGAATTCTTTCTAGTTTTTTTGTATTGTTTTAGGTCATGCAAGGTGATGCTCAGGGTAATTACACCTGGTTATGACTTCAGGAATCAGTCGGCAGGCTCTGGGGACCAAATGGGATGCTCCTGACCAAAGCCGGGTCAGCCATAGGCAAGACAACGGCCCTACCGTCTGCACTATGACTCTGCCCTCAGAGATGCATTCTGTTTGAAAACCTCTCCTTGAACTTGGTATTCATAGCTGTGGCTATTGGTTAACAAAGAGAGGGCTGGACACTTATAAACATTCATTTCTATACATGCAGACTAGCCAAATGCTGCAAAACTTGATGCTTCTCGATTCCCGCCCCTCCCCATTAATTTACTGTATTTCTTGTGTAGGATGAAGAGAAGGCAATCCTGTGTGAAGCGACTGCCTTTTCTGGACCTGGGTTCTGGTTTGGGAACTGCCATTCTGATTGACTAAGAGCAGGAGAAACCCCCGAGGCCTTCTGGTTCAGTTGGGATTGTAATGATAGACTAGCCAGATAAAAGCCTGCCAGAACATTAGCTTTAGCTGTATGACAATACCCTCCCCAGAAAACCTGATGCTGTGTGGATGAATATAGATTGAAAATGTGGATCCTGACAGCGGCACTGATATCTCACAGAAATTCTATATGTGGAGACAACACTGTCTGCTCAGGGTTAGGACTTCGACAACTCGGGAAAAAATTGTTTTCTTAGCTGGAAACACTAGTGGGTCTTTTTCTACGAATAGTCAGTTTGGGGTCCATGCTAACACTTTTAGTAGAGGGAGTAGAGAGAGGGAAAGCAGGAGATGGAGGAGAGAAAGGGAGAGACAGAGAGAGGAAAAGAAAAAGAGAGCGGAGATGGAGAGGTTGAGAGGGAGAAAGCTAGAGAGCAACAAACACATGGGTGTCAGCTCTTAGGGATGTGTGGGGATCTCCTGACTTCCCGCAGAGCCACAGAGACAATCACATACGACTCAGAGATTGAATCTCTTCCCAGGATTCCTTGAAGTCCCCTTTTCCAAATGGACCCCTGATGTTGTGAAGCAACTCCTCTGGAGAACAGAGATGTCGTCCTTTACATTATTTCTCTGCCGGTTTCCCTTCTTCTGCTTCTCTCACTCCATGAGCAGAACATTTACCCTCCAGAGGTGCAGAGGTGCTGATGACTTTCCCTTTAAAAATAAACTTCTACAAAAGGGAAATTTGTAAGAAGGGGGAAAAGATGAATATCTACATTTCTATGTTACAATGGCTTATAACAGGTAGTGGAATCAAATATCTTTTCTTTGTGGGGGGCAGTGGGAAGGGAGGGAAATCAAACACATACCTGGCAATGCTAGGACTCTGACTCTGCACTAAGGAATTACTCCTGGTAGTGCTTAGGGAACCACTTAGGATGTCCAGGATCGAACCTCGGTCAGCTGTGTGCAAGGCAAACAACCGACCCACTGTACTCACTCTGACCCAGGGGATCAGGCACGCTTGAATGAGATTCTTCTAGGTGATAGAGCTCAAGAAAGTTATTAGAGCATCACAAGTCATTGGATTGGGTAAATAATATGACAATCATCATGTTTATGGCGGTAAAAGATACTCTACATAAATATCATCCTGAGTCATCTTTATGATCATCCACACTGTGGAAAGAATAACTTTTTAGTCTTTGTTTCCTGTTTTACATGTTTATTCATTTATTTTTGCCCATGAATTTAAAGGATGAGGTTAGAGAATGACAATGGATTAACATTGTTAATGGAAACATTCTGATGATAAAAGTCTAATAACATTCTAATAATTTTCTGATATCAGGCTGATGCAAAATCTTTATATTCATCGATATAGTAAAGGAATTGTTGAATTGGTTGCATACAGAAAATGGTGTGAAGTTTGGAGAGCTCAGATGATTTAGATTAAAGATCATGGTTATCTTCCTCTTAGGGAGCTCATGAGTATTACCCAGGTTTATGATTTATGTTGTTATGCATTACTATTTGTAATTTTTCTGTCACTCTTTTACTTCTTTTCCTTTCTATGATCAGTCTCTCCTCTCCAAATCTTGTAGAACAATGACCTGAGTACTATAATATTATTTTTTAGCCCATGTAAGTCCTCTTAAATCAGCACCTTTTCTTATTTATTTGGGTTTTGGCAACAACCAACAATAAATTTAGCGTTTATTCTTGGCTCTTGTTCATAAATCATTCTTGGTAGGCTTGGAGAACCATATAGGGTGCCAGGGATGGAATCCGGGACTGCCGTTTGTAAGGCAAACACCCAATCTTCTCTACTATTACTCAAACCCCTTAAATCAGTATTTTAGATACTACTAAGATAAAATAAAATAAATTAATATAAAATAAAATAAAAAAATTGATGGTTCTTCTCCATAATTGAGATATAGAAACAAAAGAAGGAGTGAAACAGTAAACTGGTATTTGAGTACACTGTTTTTATTAGCTACTTAAAGAGCAGCGATCTGGTATACCTCACTACACTGAGATGTAAATCTGAACCACATTAGATTGACATGTTCTTAATGTGTTGGAACTCTCAGAGGGGAGATGTTGAGACCAAAAAATGTTATTTCTCAGGTTTCAGTGGGTGCATCTTAAGAATCACCTGGGAAATTTGATTAAAACAGATTGGATGCAGTGGGTCTCACATGGGTATGCAATAAGTCTAAATGGCTTACACAGCTGACCCTGCTGTTGGGCAAATAACACTAAGAGGGTCAAGAATTTATAAGATGCAGGGGGAGAAGTTGAACTGAAGGCAGTAGAGAACTCAGCTTGAGACAGATGAGCCTCAAGAACACATAAAGAAGGAAGTCAACAGCTGCATAGTATTCCATTGATGTAGATGTACCAAAGCTTCTTTATCCAGTCATCAGTTCTCGGGCATACTGGTTGTTTCCAGGTTCTGGCTATTGTGAATAGTGCTGCTATGAAAATAAAAGTGCGGATTGTGTTTCCGCTGTGTGTTTTTGGCTTCCCAGGATATATTCCCAGGAGTGGTATGGCTGGGTAAAAAGGGAGCTCAATTTCTAGTCTTTGAAGGAATGTCTATATTGATTTCCAGAAAGGTTGTACAAGTCGACATTCCACCAACAATGTATGAGAGTCCCCTTTTCCCCGCATCCACGCCAGCACTTGTTGCTTTGACCCTTTTGGATATGGGCCTGTCTCTGTGGTGTGAGGTGTTATCTCATTGTTGTTTTTGATTTGCATCTCTCTGATGATTAGTGATGATGAGCATTTTTTCATATGCCTTTTGGCCATTCGAATTTCTTCCTTGCTGAGTTAATTCTGAGCGCCAACATTAACACGGTCCAAAATCACAATAAAAAAGAATACATATTATCAAAACAACTTCGCTTAATCACTTGATCACTTGATATCCCATTATTCATTGATTTGCTCAAGCGGGCATCAGTAATGTTTCATTTGACCCTATCAGGTGCCAGTGTAACCCAATGGCATCTGCTTACACCAGGAATAAGAAGAGCCTCAAAGAGTTCACCCAGGGAAGACCTGACCTGGATGGAGAAGTCTGATCATCTTGTAGGTGGACGGCCATGTGATCTTTTCACATCCCTTGGGATCCAGTCAGTAAGGCTCTACTCCACCAGTGCTCTCAAAGTTGCATACATATCCAGTCCATCTGATTTTTGATGCAGTGGGAAATGAGACAGCATCCCTGACTCTCTACGATTGACAGAGGTCAGAACTCAAGATTCCTTCTCTTACTTGAGTGAAGCATCATATTCCAACCATAGCTCTTCGATTCCTCTTTTGGGAGACCCGAATAGCATCCTTTTCTGCTTTTGTAGAGCCCAGGACTCTGAGGCGTATGTTAATGCAGGGAAAATGGTGGAGTTGAAGAGATGTGCCCAGAGAAGGATGGTCTTTTGTTGATTTAGCTATTTCTTCAATGTTCTTGAAGTCATTCCACGCTGCTCTCTTCCTCATGCAGCTCAGGTTTTAGGTCATTCATCATGTTGAGTTCTCAAACTAGGTACAGATAACTGCTGCATTCAGAGATGTTTGTTCTGTTGAGAGTGAATGGGGTCTCTGGAATTAGTTCATTTTTTCATGAACATTGTTTTAAATAGATTCAGCTTTAGACCTATCTTTCCATATTCTCTGTCAAATATGGGGGCATTATAATTATAGAGGGTATTATAAAAGTCAGCCAGCTTTTGGGCCACTTGGCTAAAGTTTGGTGTTATTAGAATGATGTCATCAGCAAAGTGGAGGTGGTGTAGTTGCTGGCCATGTATCTTCACTCCCATTCCTTCCCATTCTAATTGCTGCATGACATTCTCGAGGGTGTCACTGAAGAGTTTCAATGAAATGGTATCACCCTGACAAACCCCTCTTTTGACATCAATGATAACTTCCTTGTAGAATGGTGAGATCCTGGCAGTGAATCCGTAATGCAGGTCATGAAGGATCTTGATGTATTGGGTTTGAATGCCCTATTTGGCTAGGGCTTCAATAATCATTTCAGTCTCAACAGAATCAAAGGCTTTCTTTAAATCCATGACTATTAGACAGAGCAGCATCTTGAACTCCCTACAAATCTCAATGAGCTTGGTTACCGTGTGGATATGGTTGATTATGCTGAATCCTTTTTGGAACCCAGCTTGCTTGCATGCTTTTCCTTCATCTAATGTTCTGCCAATCCTGCTCAGGATCACTCGAGTGAACAGCTTGCAGATGATGGACAACGGGCAGATGGGATGATAGTTGCCAATATCCTTGATGTCTCCTTCTTGAACAGTAGAACTGTCCTGCTAGTTTTCCATTGTGAGGACACCTTGCATTCAGACAGGTAGCATGTGAAGAGCCGAGCAAGTGTATTGGTGAGTACTGACGGCAGATTCTTCAGGTGTTTGGGTCTGACTTTTTTGTGGGCCAGGTGCTGTTCACTTCTTTACCAACAAATTGACATGTCAGATTTCAGAAGGGAGAACACTGGAAACGACATATCCATCCTGTGGAATTTGGTATGTGGGCAGGTGGACATGGCTATCCAAGAGATCCAAGTAGAAGTCCTGGATAATCTTCTCCATTCCCCTCTGGAAGATGTGATAGATCCATCAGGATGTTGAAGGGCAGTCATCTTGGTCTTATAGTTGGCGAAGGACAAGTGGGTGTTGAGAATGCTGCATCGGCCAGTATTTCTGCTCTTCTCTCTTGATATCTTCCTTTGTCACTTCTCTGCACTGCTTTGAGAGCTTAGATGTTAGCATGTGGTTGCCTGAGGCTCATGCTTTGCCACGTTGGTGAATGAGCTCTAGAGTTTTTGAAGAAAAGGCATCCTTTTTTGACTTTCTCTCTTTCAGCACTCTTCATACAATCATGGAGGTGCTGAACCAGTCAGTTTATTCTTCATTGATGTCATCAATGATGGCATCTTCCCATGTTGCTGGAATGGTGCCAAAGAGTTCCCAGTTGGGGTCATTCTGGGAGTTTTCTCCTTAAACTTTTCAGCCTTTTCTCCTCATTGAGTGAAGTAGAATTTTGCATGAAGGAGATGGTGGTCAGATACTGTTTGGAATTTTGGGACAATAGCAACATTTGTCAGGCAAAACCCTCGATTGAATATGATGTGGTCAGATGTGGTCAATTACGTTGTGGAGTTCCACAGGAGATTCCCATGTCCAATGTTTTGATTCAGCCTTCTGAAACTGCGATTTACTATGAATGATCTTGGTAGACATGATGAACTCAGATAGTGTCTCAGATAGAACTCAGATAGTGTCCCCTGTTTGTTCCATTCTAGGCCATGGGTCCCTATGTGGAGTTCTTCGGCTGATCTCCTCAGTCCTATCTTGGCATTAAAATCACTGACTATGATCTTGTAGAATGTGTTATATCCCTTATAGAACTCCTACAATTCCATGTAGAATCTCTCAATTTCATCTTCCTTGTATGTGGATGTTGGTGTGTAGACAACAAAGAGGCGTTGGTGGTGTCGGTGTCCTTGTCAACATGAACCTGCCATGAGCATCGATTCATTTGAATGCCTAACAAACCAGATAGGACCATTACACTTGAAGAGATGTGGCTCACTACTAGCATTTTCGTGAATAACTTACATGGAAGAATTTTAAGAAGGTGCCTGCGAGAAAGAGATAGTTCTGTTGTGATAAAGATAGATTAACAACTAGAAAGTGATACTGTGGGTCTCTGAATAATGAGGAACACCTCTGACATTGCTATCTCTGGGATAAACATTAGGGAAGCTATTTAAGTTCTATAATTAACTAGAATCTATTTGTGTGTGATACTGATGAACTCAGGCTGCCATGAGACAACCTCAAGTCTTGCTATGGAGCTATTATTACAAGCCAAATCTATTCACGAATATTTTTCAGGGACTCAAACTTTAATTTGTTAGATAGTTTATTTCCTAGTTTTACACTACTATTTTTGGGTGGGTGTGTGGTGAGTGAGTATATGCTACTCTTTCTCTGATTATTGTATCTAAATTTATAAGATACTGAATCTATTGCACTTAACACACTTGATTGATCCTAATTCACCCATTCACATATGGGATTTGAGAGGAATGTCTGCTCTATAGAAAGAATAACCTCTGAGATTACAAAAGAATGTTGTGTTCTCCAACCTGCATGAAGATACAGGATTCTAGCAAGGATGTATTTTTTTTTCTTCTTTCCCTTGCAAACAGAAGCCTGGAAGCCTGAGAGGGAATGAGAGTCTCATGATTTAAATACTGACTTTGAAGCCAGTCTGTCTTCTATCAGAAGTAGTTCCAACTCTGTGTGACTCATTTGTGCAAGGAGTTATTAGAGTTAATGACATTCTTTGGAGAATGAAGGAGAGAAGATAAATAAGTCTAGAATAGTGCTAAGCCATAGGAAACACACTGATAAATATTAGCCATTATTAGGGGACCCACACACGTTCTTGCTTCCAAGTAGTTGTCTATGTAACTGAAATACTGCACACACATAGGTATTACACAAAACAGAACACAAGATTTATGTTCTAAATCCATGCTCCAGCTAATACATTCCAAGTAATAAGTTCTAAAGTATTTCGAATCCAGCCATTGCCATGGATTCATGACTCGACATTCCATTCCACCTCAATGGCACCATTTCTTCTTTTCTAACCAACTCAGACTCTACTGATCAAAGAGTTTTCCATGTGACTTCAGCAAAAATGTCAAATTTTGAAATTGTGTGTTTCATGTTGTGCAGGCTTTCAAACCCCTTTCCTTTATACTGCAATATGAAAGTGTTTCTTTATTAAGTAACTTGGTTCCTATTTTCTTTTTGATAAAATGGTTCTACTCTTTTTTTAACAGAGGCTCACCAATTCGTCATTCAATGCAGAGAGAGGCTGCCCTGAAATCTTTAATTACGGATCACACCATCCCCCTAATCTTCTTTCCTCCTTGGTCTATTCACCCAAGGCTGATTTGTGTCTTCTGTCAAAGTCCCTATGGATGAAACTGCTTCTCAATTAAAGTATGTCCACCCACCACCCACTGGTTTATATAAAAAAAATAAACCCTCCTATCCTGTAAAGAATGCCACTTAGAAAGGTTGTTAATCACCATGTGCTTGTTCTGAATTGTATTGTTCTGCATGGTATCACACTGCTCAATTGTAAGCTCCACAGGGCAGAGTCTTTGTTTGCCATGCCCTGACTATTATTCAGTGCACTGCACATTGATGGCACTATAGAAAAAACAAACAATGGCTTTTCCCACGTTTTTCCATTTTAATTGTCAAATGGGTTGGTATCAAAGCACAATTCACACAAGAAGTTGAGCATACAGCCTCTGAAATTGCTAAAATAAAGCACACAAACTTAGAGTCTAAGACTCTCTCGCCCCGCTCTCAAGAAAAAGTGCTTGATGCCTGTCTGTCATTATTTTCATATATATATGGCGCCCACTCGAGCATCCGCTCGAGCAAATCTAGAGCAATATATATATATATATATATATATATATATATATATATATATATATATATATATATGACACCCTGAAGTCAAATACCTCTACTTGAAATGATTGATGAGGGAAGAACTCTGGGGAGACTGAATCTAGTCTCTAAATACCGTGAGCAAGACCAGAATGATGTAGACTAAAAAGTGGAGCCCAACCACTGAAACAGAATCTACAATATAATATTTTCTAACATAAGTTCCCTTCTTAGAATAAACATGCCTGTATGCACAGAGATCATTCCTGGAGGGCTCAGGGGACCATATGGAATACCAGGATGCAAAGCCAGGTAAGCAACGTACAATGAAATGCATGGAAATGATGCTGTACTACATCTCAGGCCCTATTTCATATAAAGTTTAAAATGTATAAGCACAAAATGTTAATATTGTAATATAAATGTACAAAATGTTAATTTTTTATTGATCCACCCCTAAGAAAAAGAAAAAATACAGTTTGTAAAAAGTTACTTATGAACTTATCATTGATGTATAGTTTTGTGTAATTTCAGATTCTCTCTGTTCATCTGTATGTGTATAGGTACAACTACCTTCACACAAAAAAAAAAAAAAAAAGAGATCTCTCCAATACGTAAGATAGGAAGGAAAAAAGAACGAGAGAACAACAAATGGGAAAATAATTGGAAGTGAAGATTTTGTCTATAGAACTGAACTTTCATGGGGAGGGGGTGTTGGTAGGGGTCCCTGCGGACTCCAGAGGATGGAAGCAGGCTCTCTGAAAATGGCTATGGCATTGGAATGAAGCATGCACGAAAAGGAAGATTATAGGATTATAAATTCCAGAGCCAGAGAGATAATACAAAAGGTAAGGTCCTTTCTTTGTAAGCAGCCAACCTAGGTTTGATATCCAGTACCTATGTGATTCCTCAAGCCCCAGGGAGTGATCTCTCTAGTACAGAACCAGGAGTAAATCCCAGCACCGCCAAAACAAAAGTAAATAACTAATGAAATATTATAAATTCTGATATTCCCATAAAAATCTTTGAAAATAAATTAACTAAACGCCATGCTGGGGGCCAGTAATAGCACAGTAGGTATGGTGTTTGATTTGCTCACAATCTTATGGTCCCCTAAGCTCCATCAGGAGCTATCGAACCAGGAATTAGACCTAAGTGTTGCTAACTGGGGTCCAGAACAAACAAACATAAGGAAGTGTCTGCTCCAAGTTTCCCAACAAGCCGTTTCTAAATAAATAAATAAATAAATAAATAAATAAATAAATAAATAAATAAATAAATAAATAAAAAAGTGCCTTTGATTTCCCAGTCAAGTTCACATCAGCATCATGGTCTGGGCAGTCAGGTCTGAATCTGTATCAGTGTCTGTGAGAGTGACTCAAATAAACAAACACAAATGAATGGCAATCTCTTGCTGAAACTCAATTTGCTTTATATCTAGGAAACCCATACAAGGCGAGTGCAGTTGCTCAGCCAGTCACCAACTATCTAACTGATCCTGCCCGACACTGGTTCTAGGAGCTTATCTCCCATGGCACTGAGTTTCCGCCTATCTTTAGATTCATTACTGGACTAAATAGAATTTTGATTGAAGGGCAGGGCTCTTTGATGAACACTCAGAAAGAGCAATATTACAAAAGACTGACTGATAAATACCATCAATACAAAGCAGTTTTCAGGAAAATTGACTTATAAGCAGACCCCACACAGGTCTAAAGAGAAGGTTTTCCCAAAGACTCACATATAGTGACCCTTTGGAAATAAGTTCATTGTGCTAGAGAAATCATTACAAAATTGTGTCTAAAATTCACATGGTAAGTTGTGGTATCTGTGCACAGAAGATAAAATTATGGAGAACAAAATTTACAGCATTTCTTCTTAAGAATTTCTCAGACATTTGTCCAAAAGTGCAGACTCCAGGCTCCAGTCCATCCCAGTTAACTTAGGACTTCTAAGGGAGGAAATATATATGCATACGTCTTCCCATACACATAATATATATAATGTATATATAAAATATGTAATATAGCAATAGGCCCTATGAAAGCAGGAAGAGAATGCTATTCGGGTCTCCCAAAAAGGAATTGAAAGAGCTATGCTTGGAATATCACACCTCACTCAAGTGAGAGAAGGAACCTGGAGTTCCGACCTCTGTCATTGTTCCAGAGTCAGGGACGCTGTCTCATTTGCCAAGGCATCGGAAATCATATGGGCTGGACATGTAATGCAATTTGGAGATGACCGCTGGACTAGAACTGTTACAGACTGGATCCCACGGGATGTCAAAAGATCATGTGGCCGTCCACCTACAAGATGGTCGGACTTCTTCTTCAAGACCCTAAACAAACGGTTTGAGGCTCTTTGTATTCCTGAAGCGACCAGATGCCATTGGGATACACTGGCATGTGATAGGGTCAAATGGAAATATTACTGGCGCCCACTCGAGCAAATCAACGAATAACGGGATGTCAAGTGATCAAGCAATCAAGTGAATATAGCAATATAAATTGTATATAATTATATTTAACTGTTTTAAATATATATGTATCTATATGATATATAAATATAGTGTTGTTAGACCAGCCTATCACAGCCCGGCTCATCGAGATCCACCCTGCAGCAGTCTTTGTTAATTCCGGCTCAGGTATGCTGATCCGGAGACTCACAGACATGGGGCAGAGCTACTATTTGCTCTCCCTGTGCCCAGCCGCTCACGAGGTGCCCAGGAGGGATGGCAGATTCTAGTCCTAGCCCGCCACCCCAGCAGAGCTTTGCAACAAGCCAGATGACCCCCACTCCATGAGAGCCTCCATTTTCCACATCCGGACTTCCCTCTTGTCAGAACTCCACCCAGCAGACCAGCCTATCACAGCCCGGCTCATCGAGTTCCACCCTGCATCAGTCTTTTTAAAGCCGGCTCAGGTATGCTGATCCAGAGACTCACAGACATGGGGCAGAGCTGCTACTTGTGGCTGCGCGGTTCATCAATAAATGCTGGACTTAGAGATGAATACAAGAGTATGCTACCTGCACGGCAGAGCCTGGCAAGCTACCCGTGTTGTATTTGATATGCCAAATACCAGTAATAATTATAGACTTCATTCCATAATGGATTGAGGCTCTTTATGTTCCTGGAACAAGCAGATGCCCTTGGGCTCTACTAGCATGAGACAGGACATATGGAGATGTTACTGGGACCCGCTCGAGCAAATCAATGATGAACAGGAAGACAGTGACAGTGATAGTGTTGTTGGGTTATGGTCATACCTATTGGTGCTCAGGGTTTAGCACTCAGGAATCACTTTTGAAGAACTTGGAGGACCATATAGGGTACCAGAGATTGGACCCAGGTCAGCTTTGGGCAAAGCAAAGGCCCTACCCAGCGTTATTATTTCTCCAACCATCAGCTATCTATAGTTTTAACATTTATCTCAGCTGGTTCAGATAACCATGCAATAAGCACTGAAATGCTAAACTGGTAAAATGAGCTTGGAAATATCCAGCAAAGACAACTTTTTTTGGGTGCTTTCCGTTACCTTCTTGGCGGTTTCTGATCAGCGGTTTTAGTATTCTGAACCTATCCCACTCTCTTTTTTTCCATATAGTAAAAGAGTCTAGACATGGTTCTCACTGAAGTACTTCTTTACTCCGATATTCATTCTATGATTCCAATTAAGAAGATGAGCTGGTTTATATTGTTTTCTGATTCATCTTTACTTAACTGAGAGATTAAGTGAGCTTGCAAAGAACAAAGCACATTTGCTTTGTTGTTTCTCTTGATACATGTAACTCAGGGCTAATTTCCCTACTGCATGCCAATGCATTAACACTAATGTAGAAAAAGGCTTTCTTGAGAAATTTGGATTGTGGGGTTGTTCGTAGGGGATAAGCAATGAGTAAAAGTGTTTGATAGGAAAATTAAATTAGGTTTTAGGAGACTCTTAGAAGGCTTTTTAAACAGCTATTCATGATGTGGCCACAAGGCCCTGGAGAGTCAAATAAATTATTCTTCAGATTCTTTCATAAGATAATGGAAGTTAATTTGAAGAAATAAATAGCAATTGCAATATTAGGTAGTTCAAACTACCATTGATAGAGTGGGAGCTAAGGTGTAGGGCACCAGGTCACTTTAAATCTCCATCTCTGGAGGCACGAGCAATATTATAGAGGGGGGAGGGCATTTGCCTTGCATGGGACTAACCCAGGTTTGATCCCTGGCATCCCATATGGTCCCCTGACCACTACCAGAAGTAATTCCTGAGTACAGAGCCAAGAGTAACCGCTGAACATAACTAGATATAACCCCCCAAAAAATAAAAAAGTAAAAACAAATATCTCCACCCCTGGAGCAGGTATCTGACCAGGATGTGGGATGGGTTGGCTTGTGTGGAATTTACTCTAGATGAAAGGAGACCCTGAGCCCCAGTCCGTGAGTCTGCTCCCTCTCCCCCCTTTTGGAGCACACACCTCCTGACCTACCTCTCTCTCCATGGACCTCCAGGTTAGGGCATAGTCAAGCTGGGATTTCAAGGCTAGACAAGGGGCAGAACCTAGACGAGCTTGGACACTCAGGTGGGGATAAAGTGCTGGACCCAGGACTCCTCTGCATAAATGTGACCCAAGAGTAGGAAGCCTGGAACTAGACAATAGGGACTGTGGGAGTACGGCTGGGAGGCCCAGAGCACAGGGATCTGGCCCACACGAGACCATCTCATGAAAGCGTGCAGGGGTAGAGAGCAGCACAGTGACAGGACCAGGCCATCGTTCACAGGGAGGCAAATAGACTGGGCGGGACCAGATAAGACCATCCTTAATGGGACATGCATCATGCGACAAGACCAGTGGCTACACTCAAGGGAGGTGAGTAGACTGTGTGGGACGGAACAGGGAATTCATTCATAATACCAGACAGCTTTAGGGCTAGGAACAGGACCTGGACATTGTTCACTTGCAAGAAAGAGGCTTGGACATCTGGGGAGGGACCTGGAACCATCAGTACAATCAACTAACTTTCAATCTTCGAGTTTTGTATGTAAATCTTTCAGAGAGTTCTCAAGAACCTACCAGCACAGGAAAATCCGCTTTGGCATTAACGCTATTATAACTGTGTCTGCAACTTCCCAAGCTGCCAGATTTTTTTTTTTTCTGACGCTGAATCCTCCCTCTTCTTCTTCAAAAAAGCATTTTATATAATCCTGCAGTACCTATTTTACATATGTGGCATTTTACTTAGCATTCAAGGAGTTTACTTAGAAAAGATCTTTTCCAGACTATTCTGGGGAAACAGCCTGCTACCCTCTACAAGCAGCAGCAAAAGATTCAGAGAAGCTTGTTTAAATGTGCCTCCTCTTAACAGCTTGTTGCGATCGGGAGCAGAGCAAGAGTGTAAACATTATTAAAATAGTTAGAGTGCCAAATGCGAGGAAGCAAATGCCAAAAAATTCTCCAAAAGTAGCATGGAACGAACAAAGGCCTACTCCAGTATTTACATGCTTGCTTTTACTATGACTTACCAAAGTCCACGCACCAGCCACGTGGCCCAATCAGGAGGCCTCAGCTGCACACTTGGTCTTCCTGAGGACCCTGCAGAGAAAACATGTGTCTAGTCAAATAATCTAGCAGCAGCTCACCACCAGTGAAGACCCAGGTGGACCTGGGAACACACAGATTTGCTTTAATATTTTCTTTTAATAGTCGCTTCTGCTTTTCCGGTCTTTGCTATGCACACATATTTGAATGCGTGCACACACATGTCCATCACACACACACGGACATTTGGTTGCTTGTTAAGACCCCTTTAGCCATTCATTGCTGAACAGTGTTTCCATCCTGACAACAAAGGTTTAAGGTTAGAAAAAATGAATGCAGGATACACATTTTATGACTTCCACAAAATATATAAATATATATATATATATATATATAAACATAGGTATTTTTGGTAATGCCTAGTACTGTCAGTGTAACCACTCCTGCCCTTTCTAAAATACTAGCTGCTTTATACTTGTACATGAATGGAGTTCAAATGCAGAGCTGAGACAATAGGAATGGTCTTTGAATACTACTTACAAGAATGTGGCTAGGAGCACAGGAGCCATTTCTACCAGGCATGAATTTTAATATGTACCCTCTGGCCTCTTGGAGGTCTGAAGGTTTTGTAAGGATCATGCAGGACATTACAGGTGCTCTGAAAAAAGATGGTATAGGCTGTATCCTTGGTGAGAAGACATGTACGGAGTCCCTCGAAGGAGACTAAACCTGTCTGAGAGCTAATGAATTTCGCGATACTTGGACCACTTTTATCTTCAAGTAAATCTAGTCCCAGGCTTAATTAACAGAGTCTGCATGGGGTATGAGTAGTTTTTTTTTTTTTTTTACTTTTGTGTTTAAATGTTTTACTATAGAATCCAGGAAAATAAAAAGAAAATCCATGAGATTGCAAGTTGTGAGACTGGATAGTTCATTCAGAACTGTTTATTGAGGGGGCTGGAGTGATAGCACAGCAGGGAGGGCATTTGCCTTGCACATGGCTGACCCAGGTTTGATCCCCAACATCCCACATGGTCCCCGAGCTCCGCCAAGAGTAATTCCTGATTGAAGAGTCAGGAGATGAGCTCTGCCAGGAGTAATTCCTGATTGAAGAGCCAGGAGAAACCCCTGAGCATGGCCAGAGGTGATCCAAAAAGAAAAACAAACAAACAAAAAAAAATGTTTATTGAGGTTTAGAAAATTTTATTCACTGGAGTATCATTACTTCTCTTTTTAAGAAGAATGGGCACGTAATAATCAGATGTGCCACTGATTATGGCCCTATCAAGTACCACCTCACTTCCTCTCTATACCTCCTAAATGAAAAGAGTCGGACTCTATCAATGACAAGCACCTTATGGAGAATGTGGAGAAGATGAGATATGGGGGTGGAGATGATTTGCCCCTTAAAGAGAAAACCTGCCCCTGGAGACAACCAACAAAAGAGAAAATCAGAATGACACTACCAGCCTGGAGCTCCATCTTCAAACAGGATCTTTGAGTTCTATGGACACAATCGATGCACTGTTGATAAATCCTTGTTCATGTTGCTTCTCTCTCCTACAGGATTTTCCTGTTCTTTACCTTGCACTGGAAGAATAAACTATTCCATGTTTTCTTTCCTGTACCAATTTCTTCTTATACTGAACAGGACCCTAATTGTCTTCCATTCATTTTTTGTATCCCTTTGCCCTCTCAAAAGAGGATTTCTCTGCATATAAGAAATGAAAATTTTCTGCTTATTTTTATATGTATATCCTAACACTCAATATAATAATGGAACTGATTCGGGCCGAGCAATAGCCCAGCGGGCAGGGCTTTTGCCTTGCACACAGCTGGCCCATGCTGGCCTGGGTTCGATCCCCAGAATCCCATATGGTCCCCTGAGCACTGCCGGGAGTGGTTCCTGAGTGCAGAGCCAGGAGTAACCCCCTGAGCATCACCGGTGTGACCCCAAATAAATAAATAAATAAATAAATAAATAAATAAATAAATAAATAAATAAATAAATAAAAAGGAACTGATTAAAATGTAGTTTCTCAAATAAATAACTTTTCTACATTTCTAATGGGATTATTGCAGGAATCAAATGAGAGGAAGACTTTAAAAATAGGCTTAGTGAAATAAAATGCTCTGTATAAAAATGAGTCCTATTTGCAACTATTAAAGTCCTAAGGACTCCTCTCTTCCACAAACATGTGGTATTTCTTCACAAGGAATAAATAGGAAATAAGATTAGTAGACCTAAAAAAATCTGTAATAAATTTATTTTTGAATTATTTCAGTTGTGGGGTTGGAGCGATAGTACAGCGGGTAGGGCGTCTGCCTTGCACGCAGTCAGCCTATGCTGGCCTGGGTTCAATCCCGACATCCCATATGGTCCCCTGAGCACCGCCAGGAGTAATTCCTGAGCAGAGTCAGGAGTAACCCCTGAGCATCACCGGTGTGACCCAAAAAGCAAAAAAAAAAAAAAAAAAAAAAAAAAAAAGACTTCAGTTGTTTCCTGACCCTTTGTGAAAATAGCAATGAGTATGTGAAGTACTGTATTAGGGAGCTATTGGAATGACTTTTCAATTGTCAAGAGTAGCATGTGTGAGGGTCCTGTGGTCATATGTATCCATGACAAGAAGCACTGGGAAGAAGGCTGAACTAATCTGGTCCATGGCTATGTTTGAAATTTGGGTTCCCCCACCCATTTATTTATTCTGCTTGCTTTTACCAAGAGTAATTAGAAGATATGAAAAGCTACCAAGCAAAAGAAATGACATGATCATTTTAAGATTTTGGAATATGACTCCATATCTTGCATTTTGTACGTAGTCAGCACCAGTTCTATCCTGATATTTGACTATGGGTAATATTCCTTATATTTATAGAGGCTTGATTTGATGAGCATTGTTTTGTTGACATTCAGCTGTAGACCTATCTCTCCACATTCTCAGTGGAAGTCAGCCAGCATTTGTGCTGCTTGGCTAATGTTTGGTGTTAATTAGAACAATGTCATCAGCGAAGCAGAGGTGGTGTATTTGCTGACCATCTATTCTCACTCCCATTCTTTCCCATTCTAATTGTTGCATGTGTTTCTCAAGGGTGTTGCTGAAGAGGTTCGGTGAAATGGTACTACCCTGCTGAACCCCTCTTTTGACATCATTGATCTCGCTTCTTGTAGAATGGTGAGAACTTGGTGGCGTATCCATAATATAGCTCATGAAGGATCTTGATGTATTGGTTTGAATGCCCTGTTTGGCTAGGGCTTTGATGACTGCTTTGGTCTCAACAGAATCAAAAGCTTTCTTTAAATCAATGACCGTTAGACAGAGCGGCATCTTGATTCTTTACAAACCTCAATGTGCTTGGTTACCGTGTGGATATGGTGGATTATGCTGAATCTTTTCAGAAGCCAGCTTGCTCACATGGTTGTCCTTCATCTAATGTTCAACATTAGATGAATTTTTTAATGTTCAACAAAACAATGTTCACGAAAACTGAACTAGTTCCAGATGCCCCAGTCACTCTCAATGGAACAAACATCTCTGAATGCAGCAGTTATGTGTACCATGGTTGAGAACTCAACATGAAGAATGACCTAAAACCTGAGTTGTGCAGGAAGAAGCAGCATGGAACGTCTTCAAGGGCATCAAAGAAATAACTGAAAGGACAAAGAAACTCTGGCTCCGGGCACATCTCTTGGACTCCACTGTTCTCCTTGCATTAACATATGCCTCAGAGACCTGGTCCTATGAAAGCAGGATGAGAATGTTATTAGGCTCTCCCAAAGAGGAATCAAAAGAGCTATGCTTGGAATATCACGCCTCACTCAAGTGAGAGAAGGAATCTGGAGTTCTGACCTACATTGACAATCCAGAGTCAGAGAAGCTGTCTCGTTTGCCAAGGCACTGAAAATCAGATGGGCTGGACATGTAATGCTATTTGGAGATGATCGCTGTACTGGAGTCATTACTGACTGGATCCCAAGGGACATCAAAAGATCACGTGGTCGCCCACCTACAGATGGTCAGACTTTTTCATCAAGACCCTGAATGAACATTTTGAGGCTCTTCGTATTCCTGGAGCAAGTATATGCCATTAGGCTACATTGGCATGTGATAGGGTAATAAAAATGTTACTGGCACCTGCTCGTGCAAATCGAATAATAACAGGATGTCAGTGATCAAGTGATTTATGGAGGCTTAAATAAGAAATTACAGTCCTTAAACTTTCAAAACTTATATTTACTTTATGTTGTCTAACTTTGACTTGAGCTATAGAATTTGCTAAATACTAATATGTTCTTATTTGGAAGAGACTTGTCACCTATGTACTATAAAGGTAAGGCTGTACTTAATAAGTCCCATTAAAAAATCCACTAAGGAAGAATTTAATCCTGTGAGATTCAATTTTACATAGAAAAATAAACATATCTGATTCTTGCTCAATTAAAATGAATTTACTAATTTCAAGAGACTCACAGACATGGGGCAGAGCTGCTACCAGCTCTCCCTGTGCCCAGCTGCTCACGAGGCACCCGGGAGGGATGGCGGGTTCGAGCCCTGGCCCACCACCCCAGCAGAGCCTCGCAACAAGTCAGATGACCCCTCACACCATTAGGGCTGCAATTTTCCACATCCGGACTTCACTCTCCTCAGAACTCCACCCATCAGAAGAGCCTATTACAACCCGGCTCACTCGGTCGCTTGCCGTGGCGGTTCATCAATAAATGCTAGATTTAGAGATGACTACAAGAGTATGCCACCTGTACAGCAGAGTCTGGCAAGCCTCCCGTGTTGTATTTGATATGCCAAATGCCAATAACAATTATAGACCTCATTCCCATGACCTGATGTAATGGTTTGAGGCTCTTTATGTTCCTGGAGCAAGCAGATGCTCTTGGGCTCTACTAGCATGAGACAGGTTATATGGAGATGTTACTGGTGCCTGCTTGAGCAAATCGATGATGAACGGGAAGACAGTGATAGACAGTGATACACTGATACTAATTTCAAATGACAATATTTAAACAACAAGCAAATGGACACAGAAAATCACTTTTTTTAAATGATAAACTTTCAAATGATCATATATTTTTGTGCCACACTTGGCACTGCTCAGGGGTTACTTCTGGCTCTGCACTCAGAGATCAATCTTGACAGTCTCTTGGAACCCTATGGGATGTCAGGAATCCAACTCAGGTGAACAACATAAAAGCACCTTATCCGCTGTACTATCCTTGAGACCCCAAATTTTATGCAAAAAAACACCACAATAACACTTGTTATAATCTATTCCTGAAATTTGATACTTTAATACAGGGGTGCTCTCAACAGCAACAATTATTAAACATTCAATTAAGGCAATATTGCAATAAAATGAAATATAAAAACCCTTAAGGAAATTCAGGAGATTTTATACAAATCCACATAGCCCAATGAATGGCAGCATGGGCTTTTCTAGCCTTGATTTTAGCCTAGATAAGAGAGAAATAATATGTTACATTTTCTTCCTCCCCCCCCAAATTGTACATGTTATGCTAATTTCACATTCTTTTGAGAACAGTTTTGTTTAATTGGATGTTCAGGCAATATTGTTTGCAGATGTTTGACACCACCTCTCCTAAATCACAGATTTGACCCACCCACATAATCTTCTTGTTTCTCCTCCACCTCTTCAGGAACACATGATTGCTATTGTCAACCACAATTACACCCACAGCAGAAGTTTACGTAAGCTGATTAGTGAGAGAAGGTATACAGATTCAGCAGCAGTGAGTCAGAGAAAACTATATATATGCAATTCATCATGTGATGTTTACTTTGGACTCCAGTCTATCCTAGAAGAGAAAAGCCACAAGAGAGAAACTGCCATCTAACATAGACAGAACGTTAAAGACAAGTACACGTTATTACTAGCTCAGGCCAGCAATGGCCCCTGATGCAGTTTTGACCAGCAATACTACCCAAATGTAGTACGACTGTTGACTCCTTCTTGTGGGCTGCCACTCTGTGAAACAGCAGCATTTCTGTTCTGCTAGGAAAGAGGGCAGCAAGTAGCCCCCTGTTGTAAGCTCTATTCACAGTTTGGAGTGGGACCACTGTTTGCTTCCTACTGAGTTTTTATCTGCTTGGAAACGATCACGTTGTGTGACATTCCAGTTTTTGATTTTCCCCCCAGTGACCTCCAGTCCTTTAGCCTGATACCCTCCAAAGCTTACTTTGTCCCACCCACAACGTAGGATATTAGAATTGTAGAAATAGCAGACATGGCGAAATATATAACGGCTATATGACACAATCTTTAAAATGTACTTAGCTTTGTTTCTGGGATAATTATCTGTAGTTCTCTCCTCCCTCCCTCTCCTCTCCTCTCCTTCCCTCCCCTCCCCTCTCCTCCCTCTCCCTTCCCCTCCCTCCCTCCTCTCCTCTCCCTCCTCTCCTCTCCTCTCCTCTCCTCTCCTCTCCTCTCCTCTCCTCTCCTCTCCTCTCCTCTCCTCTCCTCTCCTCTCCTCTCCTCTCCTCTCCTCTCTCTCCTTTTCTCTCCTCTCTCTCCTTATCTCTCCTCTCTCTCCTCTTCTCTCCTCTCTCTCTTCTCCTCTCCTTTCTCCTTCTCTTGTTCCTCTCTCTTTCCTTTTCTCTCTTCTCTCTTCTTTTCCTCTTCTCTCCTCTCCTCTTCTCTCCTCTCTCCTTTATTCTCTCTCCTCTCTCCTCTCCTCTATTCTCTTCTCTTCTCCTTTCCTCTTCTCTTGCTACTCTTCTTTCCTCTTATCTCCTCTCCTCTTCTCTCCTCTATTCTCTCTCCTTTCTCTCCTCTCCCCTCTCTCCTCATCTCCTCTCCCCTCTCTCCTCCTCTCCTCTCCCCTCCCCTCCTCTCCCACCTCCCCCTCCTCTCCTCTCCTCTCCTCTCCTATCCTCTCCTCTCTTCTCTTCTCCTCTCCCCTCACTCTCCTCTCCTCTCTTCTCTTCTCCCCTCCGCTCCTCTCCTCCCCCTCTCCTCTCCTCTCCTCTCCTCTCATCTCTCCTCTCCTCTCCTCTCATCTCTCCTCTCCTCTCTTCTCCTCTCCCCTCCTCTCCCCTCCCCTCCTCTCTCTCTCCTCTTCTCTCTTCTCTCTCTTCTCTTCTCCTCTCATCTCCTCTCTTCTCCTCTCCCTGCCCCTCCTCTTCTATTGAAGCCTACTCCCAGATATCTTGGTGCTCTTTATGCTTTTCCAGGTTTTTCATGCCTGAAAAGTTCCCTGATGCTGTTGTGTCCATTTTAGCACTCCCCACTGACCCCTCTGACCACACATAAAGTGGACTTGAGAGACAGAGAATCACATGGTTTGAAACTCAAAATATTAAATTCTAAAAGCACAATTGTGCAATTCTGTAAGGCACATACCTAAAAAAATAGGAAGTGGGCTATTTAGTTAAAAAAGAATTGGATGGCTTTAATAAAAATCACCAAACAAGTAGCCATTTTCCTTAAACCTGTACTAGATACTATCAATTCACATGCTAATAAGTTTAATATTGTGGTGGAGTTTCAAATGCCAGCTATCACCCTCTGTGACTGTTAACAAATGGGAATTCTACCATGTGTGAAAATTCATGATGATACAATCTGTGCTTCTCAATACATTTCCATAGATAGCAAGCAGTTATGGTAAAGACTTTTCTAACCAGTCTTCAGATTTCATTGAACTTCGTTATGATCAGATGACCTCTTCAAATCCAATAACAGTGGCACAATCCCCTGCAGATGAGGGATGTGATATATTTACAATACCTAAAATGTCTCATGAAATAAATTTAACTATGCATAGGTTAACAGCTGTTTGTTTACCAAGCAGTATATAAGATGAGATATTCAATTCAGAAATAATATATAACTGATTGGAGGAGGATATTAAAGACAGCTACTATGTCAACATCCACTTTGGAGCAGATGCCAAATGTCAACATTTCAAATATACGAGTGACTGTATTTTATCTTTACCATCACTCCTGATTTTATAATTAGTCCACTGGGCAATGACAATAGTACAAAGAGGCTATTAATCTAAATTAATGATTATTTTTACATTGGAAAAAAGTTTCAGCTAGTTGCTAGAGCTTAAAATTTTAAATCTAATTAAAAAACAAATGAAGAGGGGCTGCAGAGATAGTATAGAGATTAAGGCACTTGCCTTGTGCATGGCTGACCCAAGTTCAATCCTTGGGCTTTTTGCATAAGAGGATCATTTAAGACCCACCAAGAGTGATCCATTAGCACATCCTGATAGGGACCCAAAACTAGCAGGAACAACAAATATTTATAGATAAACACAAAATAAATCTACTGCCACCTCCCTGAAAAACAATGAAATCTCTTGAAATGCAATTCTTTTCGCCCTTCCCTTGGGGGATCCAAAGTAGTAAATAGTGTGGTGCCAGAGGAAATGACTATAATTCTTTCAGACTAACAGCAATGAGTTATATCTCTATAATTGGATTACACATGACTGACATAAAGCTCTTTTTGCTGGTGTCACAAACTACTCAGAGTCAGTCTGCCACTACTTAGATTGCTTTGTGAAGCAATATTTACACTTAAGAATATATTTATAATCACAATAGTTGCTAAAAAGTGTTTGATAAATATGTGTTTCTTTTTGGGGAACCACACTCAGCATTACTCAGGCAGGGGCTGGTTTTATGCTCAGAAGTTGCTCACAGTAGTATTCAGGGGACCATGGGGTATGACAGTTTCAACTTGGGCCTCTCATATGCTAAGCATATACTCAGTCCATTGAGTGTTCTTTCTCCAGCCCCTCCAAAATCTATGTTAATTTTTTTATTTCCTTAGCAGTTCCCTATTGCAGATGAGTGGAAGGATAATTTTTGTTGTAATTTATCTTTGTTGTTTTCTTTTCTTTTTATTTTCTCTCATTCTGATAAAAATTTACTTAAAAATTTTTAATGTGCTACATTGTTTACTAGGAGACCTCATAGCTTGTAAAAGACGATGGCAGATGAGAGAAGGGAAATGAATGAGAGATTGTAGTGAAGACTTACTATGGAACAATTAGAGTCATTTTCTTTAAACAATAGCACATCTCATAGCCAGCATTCAAATTCATGAGAATGGAATTAATTTCATGATAATTTTTCTCTGGAAATTCAGTAGTCATAAAGCATGTATGATTATCAGCCAGATATCAGATCATTTCTTTTAAATTGAATTCTTGCCAATTTGAAAAATGGGTGCGCCATGGATTTCAGGTGTATAGCTAGTATATTTCAAGTGTTTCGATGTATTTCATAAATTCAACATACTTCTACATTTCACAATAATCCCCACAAACTTGTAGATTTTCTCTGGTTCCTTGATAATTACTCTTCTGTAGATGAGGATCTTAGGGGTTTCTATTCCTTAGTTATGTGCACTCATTTGTTTTATTTCTTAATTGTCCAATATTCATAAAATCATGCTATTTTCCTTAGCTTACTTATTTTTCATGATTTAATGCCCCAAGTACATCTTTATTACAACAAATGACAAATTTCTTCTTTTCTACTTTAACTGCTTATTGTTGCATAATAGCACTTCTTTATTTCTTTTTTTGATGCCATCATAAGAAATTTAATTCTGTTTACTTAATTGTATTTTTTGGTTGATTTTGTACCATCGCACCATTCTGTTCCTTTTTCTTTCTTCTCTTCAAGTCTATTTTTGAAGAATTTTCCAATATTTTGGACATATTTCTTCTTTATTTTTTTTGCAGATGAATACCATCTGAAAATGTAATGCTTATATTGCATTAGTAAGTAAATAATTATTTACTGATAGTAAAAACTATCAGTTTTGCTCTCTGAATTCTGTGATGTTGACATAGGATTGTTCATCTGCATGCCATTTTGTTTGGGATGAATGGTTATATTTAAACAACACATGCCGGGCAGAGCAATAGCACAGCGGGCATTTGCCTTGCATGCAGTCTACCTGGGTTCAAGCTTATCCCATATGTCCCCCGGGCATCTTCTGCAGTAATTTTTTGAGTGCAGAGCCAGGAATAACCCCTGAGCATTGCTGAGTGTGACTGAAGAAGGAAAAACAAATTAAACAACACATGCCACAATGTCACAATTGTTGTACCATCCACTATATATATATATATATATATATTTTATATGTGTAAATATATACATACATATTTGTTGCTCCTTTTTACATCTTTATTTTTATTGAGATCTTTAATTCTTACTTATGGCTGTGGTTAATGTTAGTATTTTTTTAATTTTAATCACTGTGCTTTGTTAGAAATACTACATTTACTCCTTTCATCTTTTTAACCCTTTTCAGTGACCTTTTTCTTATGTATGTTTTTTTTGATTTTTCTACTCCTTGATTTTCTGTTTAACCATACATTTTCAACCATTGATTCACAGAGTAAAGGCAGTGCACAGGCACAGAAAGGTTGAGCAACATTGGTTTGGAGAACATATTTTAATATTTCTTCCAAGGATGGTGCAGTGATGATGAATTCATTTAGGTTTTGCATGTCTAAGAAACTAAAATTTGGACCAGAGCAATAGCTTAGAGGGCTAAGCATGTGCTTTGCACACAGGAGACCTAGGTTTGATCTCTGGTATTGGGTGCTCCCCTAAGCACTGCCTGGAGCTCTCTCGGACACAGAGATAACAGTAGTCCTCAAGACCTACTGGGTGTGGCTCCCAAATCACCATTGGAAAAAGAAAAGAAAAATAGAAAACTATTTTTTTTTCCAATTCTGAACGAAGTTCTGAATTCTAATGGTTGTAGGAGTCTTCTGGAAGAGGCTTTTCTGTTTCCATTCGGTGTTTAGAGTATATTTTACCAGTCTTTTAAGTTGTTTCTTTCACTTATTTTTTGTCTTTCATTTTCTTTGCTCCTCTTTGTCAGTACTTTTGCTTTGTCTTTTCACTTCACGTATTTTCTCCTCAGCTTCCTTGATTCTACCTCTGGAAACCTCTACTGATTTTTCTTTGTGTTCTAATGGTGTGATCTATTATTGTGATAGGATATATTACCACATCTTCTGTTTGACTCATTAAAAAAACATGTTCTAACTTGTTCCTTCTTTCCTCATGCATGGTGTCTTTGTTACTTTGAAGGTATCATTATCAACATGTTGGCTTATTTCTTTTTCTTTGATGTATATTAAAGTGTGTCTGTTTTTTGTTTGGAACCGCAGTGGCAATTCTCAGGGCTTACTCTTTGCTCTGCAGTCAGGCATCACTCATGGCAGATTTAGAAACAATAAGGCATTCAGTGATCGAACCCGAGCGAGCCACATGCCAGGCGAGCACCCTAGCTGCGATAATGCTCTGGCCCCAGTATTTCCAAGATTTTTGTCTTGCTATTTCATAGGAATATGTTCCTCTTTTTTACTGCCCAGTGTTTTGTCCGACTCTTGGCCTTAGGGTGGTGTTCTATGGATATCAACCCTTCTGTCACCTGAGTTGGGCACTTTGGTTCAACTCTCTCTTAGCTATATCAAGGTGGCACCCTGCGGAGTCTTGAGCCTAGCAGAGCTAGGTTGAGATGTTTTACAAGGCGGTGCCACGAGAGTGACCCAAGTATACAATGAAGTGGACCCAGTCCGGCCTCCATGATAGCCACTGCTCAGCATGTGGATAGAGCTTTGGTTCCATCTCAAAGGAGCAAGGCTTATGGCACCGTGCCCAAGACATCTGATGGACTGGTGTGCATGTCTGCTGACTCAGTGTGTGAGACAGTGACTGTTGGCCTGGCAGGAGAAGCTGGAGGCACAATGCCCAAAGTCAGCGAGCCTGGCTTAGACCACTGTAAGCATGGTACTATAAGTATGGGGACTTGGTATATAATGATAATGGCTTAGGACTTAGCAGCTAGGGGCCCGTATGGAATTATAACATGTTTCTAAGGCACAGAGAGGCAATTCCCTGGCCATTTTCACCAAAATGAATAGTTCTCTAACCCTAAAATAAAATGTCTTCTTATATTAAAGACAGAAGTAAAGATTAAAAAAAAATCCCATGATGTCATCAGCCACAGATTGCTGACATTGGAAATTACCAGCATTACCAAGAGTATTAATATAATATGAAAGTTTCTATATGCTCTTCCAAAGACCCTGTCCATAAAGCCATTTTGCTAAAAGCTTCCTTTGTGTATGCACAAATACACACCTTTGTATGTGACCTAATGGTTCACTTTATAGACATTTCTACAATCTGCTCTTTAAAAAATAATATACTTTATGACAATTTCTATGCTAATATACTAGACTCTCTGCCATTAATTTTAACAGATGAGTAGCCTTCTATTGTAGAGTGACACCAGAACCAATCTAATTAATCTCTTTTGAGTAACATCTAAGTTGTTTCCAGTATTTGCTATTTAAAATATTGCTATGTTGAATATCCTGTGTGTTGCATATTTTTAACAGTAATGCTATGAGATCAAATGTTACCTTACAGGGGAGGGGAAAATGTTACCTTATAAATGACACGTTTTATAAATTGTCAAGTAAAGCCCCACTATCTATGAATAAGAAAACAATGGAGACAGGATTAATTTTTGTTTTCTTACAACTCACTTTATGTGTTTAACCCAATTTATAAAACTGATGAATGATTAAGGCAGTTCAGTCCCAATATAGAGAGAGCATGAAAGAATTCTCATTTGAAGTGATTTAAAGCAACTCTCAAACATGAGGTTCTGAACATATAAGGTTTTGATGCCTTGCTGTAGTTGTACTATAAATCGAATCTGATGAACCACCCAACTTTCTTCATAGCTCTATGTTGAGAAGTATTTTAAATGTATGTCACTTTAAGTATCATATTACTTTTCAATGGAAAAACTTACCAATATTGCCAATTTCTCTGGAAACACTGATTATTTTTGGCTAAGAAATTTTCAAAAGCACAGAAAATACAAGTTTGTATCAAACAACAGCTGAGCATGAGATACAAGAACAATTATAAATTAGAATGACCTCATGCAGAACTCTAGTAAGGTGGAATTTGAATCCAGGATGCACTGAGTTAGTCCCTCTCTTGAGCCGACAGCCCTGAATTCTCAATTTTCATAAAAATAAAATTTATATTTATTTTTCTTTTTTTGGGTCACACCGGTGATGCTCAGGGATTACTTCTGGCTCTGCACTCAGGAATTACTCCTGGCAGTCAGGGAACCATATTGGATGCCGGGGATCAAAATTGGGTCAGCTGGGTGCAAGGCAAATGATCCCACCCACTGGACTATAGCTCCAGCCCCAAATAAAATGCCTCTTTTTTCACAGAACTAAGCTAAAAATATTTTAGCATTAAAATCTCATTCTGAGAATTTTATGCAAATACATATTTTACAGAAGAATAAACACTTTTTTGATGACAACTTCTAGCATTAACTGATCAAAAGCTTATTTAGACAGAATAATTCTTAATTTTCCCAACAGATTCAGTCTCATTTTTCTTTCCTCTTTTGTACACCCTTTAAAGTTGGAACTCCTTGCTTTTGTCTCTCTGGTAACAAAGGACGTCAAATCAGTTATAAGTTTTAAAAGTTGGAAACACACATCTCCACCTCACCTAAAGTTTTCTATGTAAAATAATAAAAAGTCAAAATCTTATTTTTTTTGAGATGGAAATGGCAAACTCTTGGAAATTTTGCTTTGTAATTATTAAATAATACTTTCTTTTGCTTTTTGATTTTTGGGCTAGACTCTTGGCTCTGCATTCAGGAATTTCTCCTAGTGGTATTGGGATGCCAGGGAAGTATTGAACCTGTGTCAATCACATGAAAGGCAAACACACTCCCCACTCTACTATCGTTCTGGCTGCTACTTTGTTTTTTGTTAATAAGGAAAAATATTAAGCATTTAGCAATCCTCAGAAAGTAAGTCAGCACATCAGTGTTCATATTAGCGTCATATAAAAAGACACATATGCATATCTGAGCTATCTCACATGCTATCAAAGACGCCAAAGACAACCCAATTCTCACTTATAGACAAGTTCTCCATAATGTTTGACACTAAAGATAACTGTCATTAAGTCTAGAGAAATACATAGTATGATCTGATTGGCCAAGGTACTAGACACAGGGAATATTAAATGTTTGCATAAATCATTTTAGGAAAATCTTTATGAGTATAATTTTAGGTATTATAGCTTTATAGCATTGTTTTCATTTGTTATAATATTAAAGTGAACAAATATGAATTTGGACATTTACTATATCCAGTAATATTAGTTATTCAAATTCTTTAGTTATTATTTCATTTATTGCTGGTTTTGTTTTTTTTTTTTTTTGTTTTCATTTTGGGTCCCCAGTCAGCAATGGTCAGGGTTTATTCTTAGCTCTGAACTCAGGAATCACTCCTAATGGTCCTTGGGAGACTATCTGGGATGCTGGGGATCGAACCAGGGTTGGCCATGTGCAAGACAAGTATCACATCTGCTGTACTATCTCTCCTGGCCCCAATGATTTCATTTATTCTTCAAAGTATCATTTAGAGGTGCACGATCTTTGCATTGTGTCATGAGTTGGAAACTGAGGGAAGCAAAATGCATCTAACTATATAGCTAGTGACGCAGCCAGGATTTGAACCACAACAATGTCTTTTTTCTTTTTTGTTTTGGGCCACACTTAGCAGTTTCTCTAGGCTTACTCCTGGCTCTAGAATAGGTGTGATTTCTGAGCTCAGGGATCACTCTTTAATGAGAAGGGAACCATCTGGGGTGCCAAGGATTAAAACAGGGTCATCCACACGGAAGGCAAGTACCCTCCTTGCTCTACTGTCACTCTGGCACCTGATGTTAGCATTGGTTTAATTCCAAATAACTAAAAAGACTCAAGGATGTGGAATGAAAGAGGTGAGTATCACAAACTGATGTGCCTTTTCTAGCTGATTTGCAAGAGCCTACATATTTCTTTCTGTCCCTTTTATTTTTCTTGCCTGAACATTTTAGAAGTCCATCCAGGCCTAGAGGGATAGTGCAGAAGATAAGGCAACATGTATGAGGATTGCCAGGAGTGATTACAAGTACAGAGCCAGAAATAAGCCCTGAACACTGCCAGTGTGGCCCGAATAATAATAATAATAATAATAATAATAATAATAATATCTTTTAAAAATTACTAACAAGCTACAATCCATTGAATATTAGGTTGAGATGGAATTTGGAAGAGTATAGATAACTTCACAAATAAAGTTGTGAAGGAATGCTGTGTTTTGGCATAGGGAGCCCCTCCCAGGTGGTGCTCAGGTTTGGTGGCTCCATCCAGCGATTTGACAAAATGGCCCTGCCGTCTATGCACAGTTAAGGATGTGTTACTATTTGGGCTTTGAGGTGCCTGGGAAACTGGAGTCCTACTTGGGACTTACAGGGTGACACAAAACTACCCTTAGGTGCCTCCATTTGCACCTGGCAATGCATGGGGGTCCATGTGAGGCTGAGAATTTACCGGGGACGTACCGGGATAGGTGAGTTTCAGACATGCACCTTAACCTTTGTACAACTCTGCAGTCCCAAGAATATTCCATTTCTCTTTGCAAATGTAATGCTTACGTTGGATCTGTATCCAACAGGGGTTGGATGCTCAGGGGTTTCTCCTGGCTGTGCACTCAGACACTATTCCTAGAGATCCTCAGGGGTTCCTCCTGCCTCTGTTCTCAGAATATACTCCTGGAGGTGCTCAGGGATGCTGGGGATCAAACCCTGGTTGACCTAATGTCTTACCCACCATACTATCTGATTTCAAAAATTTTAATTGAAGTGAAATCCCCCTTGGTAATTTTAATTAATATTTTATTATACCACTGTGAGATATACAATTACAGCATAGTTCATGTTTGGGGGTTTCGGTCACATAGTGTTCCAGCACCCCTCCCTCCACCAGTACCCATTTCCCACCACCAATGCCCCCCAATTCCCTCCCCCTTCCCATAGCCTGCCTCTATGGCAGGTTCTTTATCTCTTTTCTCTCTTTCTCCCTCTCCCCCTTCTCTTGCATATTGTGGATTACAATGCATACATTTAGAGGCCATCATATGCAATTTTTAAAGAGAAGAGTTGTAGCGTGGAAGTGCATGCATGCTGCTGTGTATTCACAAACTTGATTCAGTTTGAAAACATTTTTTATCCCTCCAAAAGGAAAAACTCAACTCATAATCAGTTGCTCCCTGGTCCCATGTCCACTGTCCCTAGAAACTGCCAATTTGTCTTCTGTCTTTTTTTAATTCACTTACTCAGAATATGTCATATAGAAAAATCATGAGGGTATAACCCTCTACATTTGGCATCTTTTACTTAGCTACGGTTTCAGAGGTTCATTTACAGTGGGGATGTATCAATACTTCATTTGGAGGGGCTGAAAAGGACCTCATTGCAACTGTGTTCAACCTTTTTTTAAATCATTCATGTGTCGAGGGACATTTGGTTTGCTTCCTTCCTGTGGCTGCTATGATCAGTGGTAGGAGCGATGCATGTGTATGAATTTGTTTGAGTGGCATTTCAAATTCTTTGGCCACCTACTTGTTTTCTTTTTATTTCATATTTCAAAGCTACCTTTTACTAACCCATTAAATGCTGCTTGCTTCAACCTAATCTATATCCACCATCTCTCCCCATAATAACTTGTAGCACAATTTTTCCTTGTTTTCTGGCTTCCTGGATCCACTGTGTGATTGTTCTCAACAAGTTCCAGCTGGGTTTCCTCCTTCAGATTTTGCACCCAAATGTCTACTGATAATTTCCAATTTGTCTATTATGATAAGTGATTTGTTGTCTCTATAGCCCATAGCACTATTGATAAACTCTTCCTTCATGGAATACTATAACCCTTTGGAGTCCATATTCCCTTGGAAATATATTTTCTGTTTATTGGGTTGTTCGTTCATATTTGTAAGATAAATCTGCTATAACTAGAGCTTTAGGTCCTGGCATATTTTAGGGATGTTCTGAGTACATACTTCTTTACTCTAAGTGTGTGTAATCACAGAATCTCATAGCTTTAAATAAACTTGGAAAACTCTATGTTAACTTCTGATCATACTTTCTCTTTATTCTCTATGCTCTCACCTCACTGCTTGTTCTGAGTGAGCAGACATTATGCACACCCTCTCATTGAAGAAATTTTGCAAATAATGTTTCTTTAGTCTATATTCCCAGTTTTTGCCTCTTCAAAATACTCATCTTTCGGACCTCTGCTCAGTGGTTGTTTTCCACACTGATTTAGGATACTGAATCACAAGTGAAGCTGGAAACACGAATAATTTATGAGTAAAACCATTCATTTTTAAATGGCAAATCTACGTTGTGTACTTTTGATGTCAGTCTGCTTCAAAATATTTCCCATTAATGGTATGATTATTTGTATAATATGGTTCTTTCATTATTAGACTATAAACTCATCAAGCTTAATATCTACTCCATTTATGAAGATCATGTTCAAATTCAATCAAAAGACATATTCATACTGTTTCAACTAGTAAGCACTCAGATACTCAGATATTTGCTGAAAGAATAAATGAGACCCAATGGGGCATTAATAGAAACTTATGGTAGTTTACTTAAACTCTTTAACTGAATTTATTTTTATAAATTAGATTTTTCCTTTATAAAACAAAGGTAACTTTGTCTCCAATGCAGTAAGTCTTTTAATTTCCCTGGGTTTGGGGTCACATCCAGCAGTGTTCAGGGCTTACTCCTGTCTTTATGCTCAGGCATCACTCCTGACTGGCTCGAGGGTCCATATAGGGTGACAGGGATCAAACCCCTCTTGGCTGCTTGCAAGGCAAGTGTCTTCTTCACTGTACTATCACTTAGACTGCCAAAGTAATAACCTTAAAAATAATTTCCCAAATATTGTATACACATTTTATATGAAATCAAAACATTTTAGGAATAAAGTCAATGGCAGAAGGAGCAACGTAAGTTTATAGTGCTGGGAAAATCTTAAGGATCACTGAAAAGATAGACTGGCAGGAAAATCTTCATAAATCATAGACAGTGAGAACTAGAAACATCAGAGTGATGAAATCATTTTATTTGATATCTGTTCTGGGCTCCTGATCTAAGACTCAGAATAAAAATCAGAATATGAGTCCCAACCCACATAGTCTATATTTTTGACATATTTTTTACAAATATCGTTGAACTTTCCCATTTACATAGAATAATTTTGCCTGCCAGGAAATATTCTAAGTAGTTAATAGTTTTCATACTGATTTTTGTACTATTTCCCTTTGTTTATATGTCCCAAAGGAAGAGTGGATCATTTATATCTGGCATGATATGTGTATACATATATAGATATCAATGATTAATAAATCCTTCAATAATATTATCTATTTCTGGATTGCCTGGCAACCCAGGCTCTGTTTTCATGAGCGTATATATCCTGTAATATTTATTAGCAGAAATGTCTGAGACATCTGTTTTTAGAACAGAAATATTTATGTCCTGCTCAAGGATGACTAATTTGGATTTTATATTTGGCTATTTCATTCATTTTCTAATGAAGTTATTGTAACAGGACTGTCTGTTATGTGGAATATGTGAGTTCAAGAATTAGCTCTGTAAAATGCTATCTGGATAGAAAATAAATGCTACTAGGGGAGTGCCATAACTGCTTGAAAAATACTGGGTCTCACCTAGTGAGGAGAAGGTATAATCATTTTTGTAAAAATCAAAAAGTGCTTAGGCTGGAGCAATAGTACAAGAGGTAGGGAATTTCCCTTGCACATGCTGACTTTGCTTTGATTCTCAGCATTCAATAAGGTCCCCAAGTACTGCCAGGAGTAATTCCTGAGTGCAGAGCCAGGAGTAACCCCTGAGCATTTTTGGGTGTGACACAAAAAAGCTTAAATAAATAAATAGATAAATAAATAGGTGAATACATAAATAAATAAATATCAAACTACTCTAAGTGAAAATTAATAGGGATCCAAAAATATAATTAAAAAATGAGATACCTCCTAAATGCAGAGGTTCCATCTGCAGTCAGTGACCAAATTTAAAATGTTTTGGTCACACTTGTATCACAGAAATCATTAAGTGGACTCTTCCATACAGCTTTCAAATAAGTCGTCAACATGTGAGATGAGATTCTGTGTAAAAATCAGGACTTTGAAAAGTCCAGAGGCTTACTTGGCCTTTACTGTGACCCAGTTACTGCAGTTCTGCTGGAGCAAATGTTTTTTTTCGTCTCAGATGCAACCTAACTCAATTCATGAATTTGTTTGCTTTGGGATTTGGGGCCACACCGTGTGGTGCTCATGGGTCCTTCTGACTCTTCATCCAAGGATCAGCTATGGTGGTGCTTCAGAGATGATTCGAAGTGCCTGGATTCAACTGGAATCCTTTGTGTACAAGCTAAATGCCTTAGGCCCTGTAGTTTTCCATGTTTTTTTTTGTAGGTATCTGATTTGCCATTCATACTCTAGAGGCAAATTCTGGAAACAGTGAATGTCTCCAACTAATCCCTTCACACTATGCATATGCTATTGAAATAAATCTAAGAATATTGTGTGAGCTTGCTCTAGACAGACCCTGACCATGGAGTGACTAGCTCCCTGGGTGATAAACAAAACTCTCTCTTCTTTATCAGTTGGCCCCCTAGACTGCAAAGCTAGCTTGTCCCAGAAACTGTTATCTTTTTTTCAGTGCCCTGAAAATTGTGCAACAAAAGCAAATCAGTTATGTGATGAAAACATTAAAAATTTAAGCAGAAACATTTATAAGTTAGGATTAATATTTAAACTTCTTGCCAAATGTTTTTATATCACATAGTGAAAGTATATTCAGAAGTACCTCCGGGCATCCATTTGAAGGTTATATGACCATAGTTGTAGCAAAATGCAGTATAGTGAGTGGCAGGCCAGAGTCCATTTTCCTCGGGAAGCATATAGAGATAGTCTGGAAGTTGTCTTCGATGAAGGTGTATGTCCACTAGGGTATGTGGGGGCAAGCACATGAATGCATGTCTGTTTGCATGATCTGTGTGAATGTATCACATGCATGAAGACTGAACTTATTGATCCAAACATTGTATCAACAATTTTCACCATGGAGAGGGCAGGTGAATTCTGCTAATCGTTTCTGGACCCTGAAATATTTCTTTGTGACATGCCATAACAAAATGGCATTGCGTTCATTACTAATTTTTTGTGTGGAGGGGAACTCTTCTGAGCAGGATTTGGGTAGTGGCCTGGCTAGTACTCACCATGAGAAGTTTGTCCAGTTTTTGAGCTGAACGTGGGTACTGCAGGCTTAGGGATCACTATACTGAGTGTTGCTCAGGTGAAATTTGGGCTATACTCAGTGTTTTGCATGGGATGTTCGGCCTATACTCTGTATTGTTCAGGGGGATGTTTGGGCTATACCCACTGTTGCTCAGGAGATGTTTGGTCTATACTGAGAGTTCCTAAGGGGATGTTCAGGCTATGCTCAGAGTTGCTCAGGTGATGTTCGGGCTGTCCTCCGTATTGCTAAGGCATCATTCATGCTGGAATTCAAATTCAGGAAATTTGAAATATCGGACCATATGCAAGGCCTAGGGGGCTTTGAAATATCTCTGAGAAATTGAAATATCTCCCTAGTCCCTAAAAAAATAAACAGTGTTTTTGAGAGCAGGGGTTGGGGACATACTCTGTGATGCTCAGCTTCACTGCTGGCTCTGTACTCGTGACTCACTCCTAAAGGTAGCAAGGGGAACCCTATAGGGTTCAGGAAATTAAACCCAGATCAAGTCACTTGCAAGCAAGCACCTTACCACTGTGCTATCTCTTCAGCCCCAGAATATTTTTCAAGGCTTATTTTCTCCCCAAAATCAGTGGGAGTGGTGTCTGGTATTTTTTTTTTCTGACTGTTCACAGTAACTCTGGGAGCTCCACCTTCAGAGTAAGTGGAAATCATGTCTCCACAGTGTCTAAAGCTGATGACATCACTAACACCACCAGTGTTCAACAGAAGCACACAAATATCCATGAACGTAAAACCAGCAACGAGATCATTGCAGGAATAATTCTCTGTGCAGTTTCTACCCACAACCATAGGGGTCACCCTACAGAGGACACGGCAGTGGGGACATGGTAAAACAGGGGCAGACTCTGCTGTTTTCTATTTACCACCATTTGGTGTATCAGCCCCAGATGATACTGATAAGTAAAATAAGATAAAAACAAAACCAGCAATAGAAACAATCAACAAAGCCCACACAAGTTTCTATAGAGAGCAGCTTTGACATGGCCCCCAGTGGACATGATATTACAGCTGCCCATCTTGAGGACGGACCACACTAAGCAACTTGCCTTCAATCAAAACAAATTCTCCAAATGTGGCACTCCCAAGGGTGATGAATGAATGATGGTGACTTCCATCTCCCTCTCACTTGCTTCTATCAAATGAAGTTAGATGCCAGAGTGGAAGTGGAAAGCCAAGAGTTGAAGGGCTCAGTACAGTCAGTGCTCCATGAGTACATGAGGAGTGCCAGTCTTCCCAGAGGAGCTGAAGCTTGCCAATGACCTATTCTCCACTTAGAAGCAGATATCCCCCACTTGAAGAAACCGCAGTTATTGCTGACATGTTCATGACAGCCCCGGGGACAGTCTCCCATAGATGCCAGGGTTTAGTTCTATCTGTCTGCCGAACTAGCAAAACAGGTGCAATCAGGGAATGTTTTCTCCAGCCCCTGGGGTTCAGGTCATTTGCTCAGTAGAAAGATCAAGAATGTCCTCAAGCCCTAACAGGGCAGTGCTCCCTGGGTTGCAGTAGGAAAAGCTATTCTGCTCTCTAATTTTTCTAACATATCCTAAATGCTCAGATATCAAGACTAACAGGAACATGGACAGAAAAAAAATGTAGAGGGTTTGTATTTCAATATTGAGCATAAGGTTCAGGGAAGAAATTGGTCAAAGAATGTAAACTCAAAATCAAACCAACCAATTTAAGGACTCATGGGAAAAAGGGGGACTTCGAAACTACAGCTCCAGAGAAAACATGACCTAGGCTGATTTCAGCAGTGCCCCTGCACTCCTGTGGAGAGGTGTCAGTGGCTACAAGCCAGTGAGGTAACTGGACTTCTACTATTATGCCATGGAGAGAAACTAGGGCACGAGCTAGGCTGATATGAATCTTTCCAGCTTTACTGGGAAATGCACAGACGTTCTCGGGGCTGTAAACTCAGTAGGATACTGAGTGCCCGTTTGGGACTGCATGACTTTGATTCTAGAATGCAAGAGTTTTTCATTTCTAAAGTCATGGCATATTTTAACTTCAATTACTCAGCTGCAAGGAACAACAAAAACTCAGATCAAGTGAAGCCATGTTTCATATGACTGCCATGACATTGGGGCAGGAGGCAGGGGCAGAAGTTTAACTTAAAACACTTGATTTGCAGGATCAGAGAAATACAGCTAGTAGGGTGCTTCTCTTGCATGCAGCCAACACAGGTTTGAGTCACGGCACCCGCTATGATTCCCTAATCCCCACCAGAAATAATCCCTAGTGAGGGCCGGAGACCATAGTCCAGCAGGTAGGGCATTTGCCTTGCACAGGCCGGCCCATGCCGGCCCGGGTTCAATCCCCAGCATCCCAGATGGTCCCCGAGCACCGCCAGGAGTGATTCCTGAGTGCAGAGCCAGGAGAAACCCCTGAGCATTGCCGGGTGTAACCCCCCCAAAAAAAAAAAGCAGAAGTAATCCCTGAACACAGCTAAGATTAATTCATAAGCACAATGAGACAAAAAATAAACAAACAACGGAGCAACACTTGACTGCTATGAGTTCAATCCCAGGTGCCACCCCATACATGTAGTGATCCAGAAGCACTGCTGCTTGAGCCTCATCTCTGCTCTATGTGATGTTCGCTCAAACCACCAGAGATTTCCAACTACACCATAGCCCAGTATGTGAAAGCATAACAGGTAAAATATATACCCTTACATGCACACCACAACTGAAAAGGTGGGCACCACAGAAAGAAAGGTGTGAGCCCCTGGCAACGCCAGTGTGAGTGCTGCCTCAGTTAGCCCCAGGGAAGCACATCATCAAGAATGTGAATGCCCCAGCTATAGAAGACAGCTCTGCTCAGAGTGTGTAGGCACCATGAGTGCAGGAGTACAGATGTCAGAACCAAAGTGCTGGGGCTGTAGAAATAGCACAGCGGATAGGGCATTTGCCTTGCAAGAGGCCAACCCAGGTTATATCCCTGGCATCCCATATGGTCCCCTGAGCACCTCCAGGAGTAACTCCTGATCATTGCTGGGTGTGACCCAAAAGGAAAAATAAAGAACGAACAGCAAGTGCTGAGAGGCAGCTCCAAAGTCACAGGCACAAGCATTGAATCTACATGGACTGAGTTTGATCCCCAGCAGCTGCAAGGTGCTTGCCTACACAGAGCTCTCCTGCCCTGGCGATCTCAGAGCACTTACAGGGATGCCCCCTGATATCTGCCAGCACAGCTGGCCCCAGCTCTGTACTGGTTGAGTGAGTGAGCACCATTTAGAAGGACTTCCATCCACCATACTAAACACACCTCAAAAGCATGGAAGATCAAGGTCTGAAGGAGCATAGAAACAAGCAAGAAGGTGGGCATGCTTCATTCTACAATACACTCGAGTCTCTATGCAGAGTGTATGATGAGAATATCTTGCTTTGCATGTTGGGCTCTGATGAGTTGGAAGCGGCTGGTACTGGTGGTACTGTACTTGAGTAAGGGTTTGCCTCATATTGAACTTGTGTGCGACTGGGGAAGGAGTGGAATGTAAAAAGGAAAAAGAGGATGCTTAGGAGACAAAGAGGGACCTCAGGGTGCTCCAACAGGCAGAGGCACAAGCATCCCACTTGGGAATCTCTGAACAATCAGCAGAGCTGTCTTGGAATCAAAGGGATGTAAGCCCTCCTTAGGCATCACTTTGAACAGGTGTGATATATGTACTGATGTGAGCCTTAAAGGCACTGCTGACACTTGAAATACATCTGATGCCAGGGAGAGGAGCAATTGCCTTTCCAGTGTAGGTGAGCTCCACCTCTGCAACTTGATAGCCTCTTTACTCTGCAGAGGAAAATTCAACTGGCCCTTCTGATCAGGCAGCCCTAGGGCCAGAGCACTAGCAATTCATCCTAGCTGGCACTTTCTGATCTACAAGACTAATGGATGCTTACGACACTACAGCTCCCAAAGTTCTTTCAGCTCTTGCCCTGTTACTTAAATGCTCTTTCATTTCACAAGGACAAAACCTCACTTATGTATGACAGAACACAGTCTAATATCATTCAATGGGGTACCCAAAATCATGTCCATTCAACTATTCTCTCAGTGTTTTTCCCTCCATACTTGTTACTTTATTCCCAGTATTTAATGGGCCAGAGAGATACTACAATGGTAAGGTGCTTGTCTTCTTCCAGGCACACCCAGGTTTGGTCCCAGACAGCAATCACCTGAACACTGGAAGATGTGATCCCAGAGCACAGAGCCAGGAATAAACCCTGAGCACTGGTGAATGCTCCCTTCTAAGAAAACAAGCAAACAAAAGCAATACCTAACCATACCCTATTGGCACATAACCTTGATCAGACAAAAACTCAAGTCATATCTACCATAGAATATAAGGGAATTGAATCAAAATCTCAAAAAAATATCATGGTGTATGAAAAGACTGAGCTAAATTTAAAAAAAAATCAGTCAGAAGCCTTCATGTCCACTGTTGCTGGGAATGTTGTCTGGTTTAGCTTCTATGGACAGCAATATATAAATCTATTAAAATAGATATTTTTTCTTACATGGCAGCCGGAAAGCTACCTGTGTTGCATTTGATATGCCAAAAATCAGTAACAATTGTAGACCTCATTCCCATGACCTGAAGTAATGGTTTGAGGCTCTTCGTATTCCTGGAGTGAGCAGATGCTCTTTGGCTACACTAGCATGCAACAGGACATATGGAGATGTTACTGGTGCCCGCTCTATCAAATTGATGACCAATGGGAAGACAAGTGATACAAGTGATATAAATGATTAAAAAATAAGAACAGAACTACCATGTGACCTAGCGGTACCACTACTTGGCATACATCCCAAAACACAAAAAATATAAATTTGAAAGGATGTATGTGTCCCTATCTGCATCACTGTACTTAGTACAATAGGGGAACAACGCAAATGCCCAATTATGAATGGATGGTCAAGAAATTGTGCTATACACATAAACACACACACAATGGAATACTATACAGCTCGAAGAAAGGGAAAAATTATGCAACATGCAGTAAGGTGGATGGATCTAGAATATATCATACTGACTGAACTTAGTCAGAAGAGACATACTCAGAAGGATGTCTCTGGTCTGTAACTTCAATACACAACAAAGCCATAACAGAAGGCCAAAGGCAATACAGTGGCAGAACTGATTCATTCAACTGAGTTGGCCTGGGGAGGTGACAAGGGCTGGAGCTGGGTGGAGGAAAGTGGGTATCCTGGTGACAAGCACGCTACTAGAATCAGGTACATGGGTACCTATGAACATATCATTAACATTATCAGACATCACAGATCCTCACACAATGAAACTTTTTTTAATTAAAAAAAGTCAACCAGAGTAAACATTAAGTCTTGTACAAGAAAATATTGGGCATTATATGAGTCTGAGATGTTACTTGACAGCAAGTAAGTGTGGCCTGGGAGACAGCTCAGACGTTTTGAATGTGGAGTCACTGGTCCATTCCGCAGTCCTCAGGACCAGGGGGGTATCCTGTAGCCTTAAGCATGTGGCACAGAGCTAGAAGCAACCTCTGAGCACTGCAGACATGACCCCAAAATGAAAACAATCAGGACAGCAGCAAGGACTGCTGCTAAATACCTACTTAAATTTTACTGGACTGTAATAAACATGGGCACAAAAATGTAAGTGCTAACAGCACAAACCTGCACTTTGGAAGCATTAAGAGAATTATGTACTGAGGTATGAACTTTGCCAAGTTCACCAAGCTAGGTTCATACGAGTTAAATGCAATTTATTTCTGAATACTCAATCTCCCATGAACTCATCTGAACCTGGGTGGTACAAGAAAGGAAAGTTAAATGTACTCTCACTTTTTCAATGGCTTAAAAAAAGTCTTAAACAATTCAGTCATTGAACCTGAGCCACAGTACAACATGGAAGGCACTTGTCATGCACACAGTAATCCTGGATTCAATCCCAGGCAGACCCAGATGGTCTCTAGAAGTGGTTTATGAGCACAGAATCAGGAGCAAGTCCTGAGAACTGTGTTGTTTCTGGGGCATAGCCATAAACAAATAACAAGAACAACAAAACACCCAAACTAGAAAAAACAATCTAGTTGTAGCTTTTCTGTCTTTGGTCTTCAACATCAACAGAAAATATTTTACTTGTTACCCCTCGGCAACACCCACCCGGGCTACGCCCGGCCCTTACTTTGGTTTTTAAACTCTAGAAAATTTAAAGTGGGCCCAGCTGTTATGGATATATGGAGGATTATTCATCCTGTCTAGAGACACCTCACTCCTGGAATTTCCTGTCTTGGATCTACAGATGTGAGCCTCCAGCTGTGAGGTTTGTTAATATCTCTTCATGTTCTTATCCCCAGGGTTCCTACCGATTATGGGAACTGGGGAAAGACTTTGGCCATATAAAGCATAGTTAGAACAAGTAGCTTTTCTCTCAGATTTGTAATTATTGTAACCCAGGAGAGCTGGTTGGTTTGAGAAAACCTGAAAGAAAATATGGACAAGTGGCAGCCATAAACATCACATGAGTTGTTTTTAGAGAGAGAAAAGGTAGGCAGAAAATGCAGAACACCTGTACAGGAAACAGGAAGTAAGATGGATGCTCTGAAAGGGAAATTGAATGGATGGACTCTCTGTTTTGTTTTGTTTTTAAAGCTCTTCCAATCATTTTTATTTCATCCTGAAACTTGGCAGTATCCCTAAACTCTCCATATTTGAGGCACTTATAAATATTAACAATTTCTAGAATATAAAACTGCCATTTGGCTTAAGACACAGTCACATATCAAGGTCTCAAGAAACTCTTTAGATGTTCAAGCTCAATGTAGCAGTCAGACATCACTTACCCATCCCTTCCAGGCTCTGATTTATAGTTTCTTCCCTCTTTCTACTAGCTTGGACCCATAGGGGATGGAGGTCAGTGGTAGCACTGGGTTCCTTTAGAGATATATAAATTTGGGTAAATCTATATTTATATATACGTAAATAAGTATAATAATATATAATTGGGTTCCTTTAGAGATATATAAATTTATAATGTAGTGAATGGTATGCGAACACGATACAACAAAATGGTTGTTAGTCAAGACTCAGAAACAATGGCTAAATTTTGAAATGGAATGGAAGGTTTTTGTATCTTTGGACAGGAACAGAAATGATAATTTAAAGTAGTGCCCTGTTAGGAATCACAAAACCCCTCAGGTTGGTTAGTTTGAAAAATGGATGGGGGCCAGAGAAATAATAATACAGGAAGTAAGGTGCTGGTCTTGCATACTTCTGACTCTAGTTTGATCACCTGCACCCCTAGTCTCCTCCCACACTGATAACTGAGCACAGAATAGTTGTAATCCTTGAGCACCTCTGGGTGTGGTATAAACCCTCTCCACAAATGAGAGGGCTAAAAAGGAAAATATTCTAACTGTAAAATACATAAGAAAACTTGAGATTAATATTTTAGGCATAATGCTTTTATTATAATTGTGGGGGGCTTTTAATAACACCGCACATTCTATATGGTGGTGAGGTTTTGAAGCTGATTGAATTTAAATCAAATATAGATGCTCTCCTACCAAATTGTTTGTCAAAAAAAAAATTCAAGGATCAACTCCAATGAGATTGCATTAGCTGACTTTTTAATAGTCTGCCATTACAAGATTCTACGATTCATCAATTTATCCTGAATGCACACGGGATACATTGCACAACTCATTATTGATGTCTACATTACTATTGCTTAAGTCACGATGTAGTACCAGGTAAAATTTTTGATGGACAGACATGATGGAAATATAACATAACATCTTCCATTTGTATGACCTGATCCCCAAGCAAAGAACAAAGCCCTTTTCCTATGACATTTAAAGGAAGGCTTTTGTTTAAGATCAACTTTGTAAAGCAACAGCTCAGAATCTAAAGAGCTGCAGCCGCATGCAGGGGTTTGATGCCATTATTTCTAAAGGGGGCCTTCAGTTGAATCGTCCAGCCTGAAATGTTGTGATTTCACCCTTGAAGAAAGCTGTCTCATCACCTGGGTTGTTGAGTTGCAAGGTCACAAATTAAGCTCATGAGACACTTAAAGGGTTTTTTTTTTTTTTGCTTTTTTGGGTCACACCCGGCAATGCACAGGGGTTTCTCCTGGCTCTGAAGTCAGGAATAACTCCTGCCGGTGCTTGGGGAACCATATGAGATGCCGGGATCAAACCCAGGCTGGCATGGCCAGCTGCATGCAAGGCAAACACCCTACCCGCTGGGCTATCTCTCTGGCCCCGAGACACTTAAAGTTTTAAAGTGCCTTGGTCTTCCTTTTCAAAACTGTTTACTATATAATTCAGGCATCCTTCATTGGGTTCCTTTAGAGATATATAAATTTATATTGTAGTGACTGCTATAAGAACACAAAAGCAACAAAATGGTTGTTAGTCAAGACTCAGAATGACTAAATCTTAAGAGTCAGATGCTTTCTAACCCAAATACACTTGAACAGTGCGGAGAGTGTTGGTAATGGTGGTTAACCAGGTCACTTTTCCCATAGTTTCTTCTCTCAAGCAACCAGCATGCAAGAGACACCAACATTTCTAACTCCTTTTCTGTCTTGACATCATTTAAGATGACCCATATGGTCCCAGAATTGGCAGCACGTTAGCCCTGAAGCTCCGTTACTTCAGATGGAATTTATTTTCTCAAAAATCCCTTATTTGGCCAAAAATATACTAAAATGATGCCCGGGAATAACCAGGGGAACTGTAAATACCATCATGAGTGTTCTCAAGGGAGAGAGGCAGGGGTGGGACAAGACATCCGGGAGAGGAGAGGAAGATGAGAAGACAGAGGCAGAGATGAGAAGGCTTCAACAGGGCATCGGTAACGCCTAAAGGACAGACACAAGGGATCGACTCTCTTTAGAGTCTTAACCTAGCCACCTGGTTTTGGAATTTGGGTCCCTTAACTGTTTACCTAATATTTGTAACTTCCCTTGCGTTAGATTGAAATTACTTCTAAACTAAGTATGACATACTGGGGACAGTGGGGAGAGAAGTTAGGCCACACCCAGCTGTGCTCAGCAATTACTAATAGCTTTGAGTTTAGGGATCACTCCTGGTGGTTTTCACGGGACCATATGTGGTGCCAGGAATTGAATCTAGGTTGTCCCATATCCACTGTACTATCTCTCCAGCTCCAAATTTGAGAATTCTTTTATCAGACTACATGGGAACATGGATTTCAATCCAGCTTTTCTATTTCCAGGAATTGACTATGGTCATGTATGTCAAAAACTGCTTAATAATGTATAAACATAGGAAAATGAATAAGGCCACCTATGGCAGAATTATTTGTTACCTCTAACAACAAATGGTAGCAAGAACAGTAGGAAAAAAGACTGACTATCCTTAATGGACTGATGGGCTGCTCTAAGAAGGAAAGAAATCAAAGGGGGAAGAATAAATAAATAGGCAGTAACCCCAGCCCACATAAAATTAAAAAAAATACTTGTAACTTCTTCACAGTATCACTGTATCACTGTCTTCCTGTAGATCATCGATTTGCTCAAGCGGGCACCAGTAACATCTCGATACGTCCAGTCACATGTAAGATAGCCCAAGGGCATCTGCCCGCTCCAGGAACATAAGAGCCTCAAACCATTCCATCAAGACATGGGAATGAGGTTTATAATTGGTATTGGTATTTGGTATGTATCAGACTACACTCTGTAATTCTCAGGGCTTACTCCTGCCCTGTACCCAGTGATCACTACTGGCAGGGCTCAAGGGATCTTCTCTGTTACCAGAGAATGAATCCAGGTTGGCAGCATGTAAGGCAGACACCTTATCTGCTGCACTATCACTCTGGCCCTTAGTTTTGACTTTAAAAAGCATGCTAATAGCCCACATAGTTAAAACAATTCATTTAAAATGGAGATGAAGAGAAATGATCCATAGTACCGTGGGTAGTACTTTTGCCTTGCACCTGACTGACCCCAGCACCCCATAGTGACCCCTGAGCCTTTCAGGAGTGATCCCTGAGCACAGAGTCAGGAGTAAGCCCTGAGTACCAGTGGATACATGGTAAACTTTTTGTTTTTCGAATGGGGAGGAAAATACGTAAAAGAAAATTGTAGCAACTGAGTTATTTATGATTTTAAGTGGGCATTATAACTGCACAGAAGGGGAGGGAAAGGAATAGAACTAACCTAAGTTCTTGTGAACAGACTATTTGACTAAATATACATAAAACAGCATTTAAATGGGGAGAGAGATTCTACAGCAGAAGCACGGATCTGCCAATTCTACATTTTGTTCATTGGTTTTGTTTATGGTATGGGTGAGGAAAAGAAATGAAAAGGGGGCAAATAAGTACTGAAAATTTTTAAAAAATAAAAAATAAAATAAATAAAAGTACTGAAGTAGAAAAAAGCTACAGTTCTTGACCAGTAGTTGAAGTCAACATCATAACTGAAGACAGCTGGACACCGTGTGACACCAGATGAAAGATAAAACATCTCACTCACAGCAAAAAGCGTAGTCTAGAGTATTAAATCAACACATAACGAAAGGCCGACTTCCTCCCCTTCCAAAAGCAGACTATTGTGATACCTTCTGTGATACCAAGCTGTCAGGTAAAAAGCCATTGAATACTTTTCTAAGGAAAAGGTTTGAGCATGTCCAGAATCCCCCCAACATAACCTCCCAAATCACCGTAAATAGTACAGAGAATTGCAAAGCGCTTACAAAGGAAGAGCAGGGAAGCTCTATTCCACACATGACCTGTACAAAGCAGATCCTGGAAAGAAGCTTAAGGTGAGGGGGTGCAATTCTTATCTCATTTGTCTCTAGAATGGCTGCCACATAACCAACACAAAACACAAGATCCAAACTACAACCAGCAAAACTACAAAGCCTTTCAGGATGGTACAGGAGGGGGATGGGGACACAGGAATGCTGACTCTGGCCAGGGAAAGTGACGCTGGTGGTGGGATTGGGAGAGAATTTTTGTTTTTGCTTTTTTGGGTCATACCCAGCAACGCTCAGGGGTTATTCCTGTCTCTTTGCTCAGGAATTATTCCTGGCGCTGCTCAAGGGACCATATGGGATGTGAGGGATCGAACCCGGGTCCTCCATGTGCAAGACAAATGCCCTACCTGCTGTGCTATCACTCCGGTCCCCTTGGTGGGAGAATTTCTACATCTAAAATGGAACTACCTGTAATTTTATAAATCATAATTATTTAAATAATAGCATTAAAATAAACAGCCAAATAAAAAGTAATAGTCCCACACATATACACAGATTTTTTTTTCACTTTTTGTCTTTTGTTGTAAGTTAAAAGGTGCCTTAGGTTTCTTTCATTTGGGACAGTACATCCTACCATAGGTCTTTGGCAAAAAACAGGTAAAACATGAGATTTGGAAAACAGGGCATAGCTATGTCCTATTTTTCAAAGGGTAAGAAGAGGGTTTTATTGTCTCAAATGTCAATGCATGAAAGACAGAGAAAGACTAGAAATTTCCCAGATTAAAGAAAGCTAAAGGGGTATGATAATTAAGTTAAATGTTAAACCATACTCCTTATAGGTAAAGAAATACATTTGCATAAAGGGCTTTATTAGAACAGCACCAAATTGAATATGGTTGTTAGTTTTGATAAAATTGTTTTATATATATATATATATATATATATATATCACTTGATCACTTGACATCCCGTTATTCATCGATTTGCTCTAGCAGCAGGCACCAGTAACATTTCCATTTGACCCTACCATGTGCCAGTGTAGCTCAATGGCATCTGCTTACTTCAGGAATACGAAGAGCCTTAAACTGTTCATACAGGGTCTTGACGAAGAAGTCTGACATCTCATAGGTGGGCAACCACGTGATCTTTTGACATCCCATGGGATATATATATATATATATATATATATATATATATATATCCACACACATATATACCGATGACATCCACACTGTAATGTGCTTTAATGAAAGCAGCCCCTATTGTTCAGAAATATGTGGTAAAAAATTATGGGGGAAACTACCATGTGAAAATTATCTTCAAATGATACAGAAAGAAATAATCCACATTTATACTTGTGGAAGAAACCACATCTGCACATCTGCATACATACAATAAGAAAAAAGAAGGGAAATATTATGAATAGGCAAATTTATATTAAAAAGTTGATAGATGTCCCTTATACTATTCTGAAATTACTTCAAATTACAGAAATAAGGCAAGAGGTCTAAGAGATAATACAGTGGATACGGCACTTGTTTCTGTCCCATAGGGTCCCCAGAGCTCTCCAGGAAAGACTCCTAAATACAGAGCCAGGAGTGATCCCTGAGCACAGCTGAGTGTAGCCAAACAAACAAACAAAAGAAAGCAAAATAGAACCCAAATCAGAAATTATTTGACTCACAATGGCACCTGGTCCATTGTCTTCCCGTCAATGGGAAGACAGTGACAGTGACAGTGATTTGACTCACAAAACTGCTCAGTATCAAAATGTAAAAAAAAATTAATAACTCTTATTATCAGGATCTGGAGAGTTATTTTAGGTCAGAAATTAGGGGACTTGCTTTGTATGTGTCTAACTCTGGCTCTATCCCCTGAGTCACATATTGTCCCTGAGTTCCATCAAGAGTGACCCATGAGCTGAGCCAGGAGCAATCTCTGATTACTGATGGATGTGCTCCAATAAAACAAAATAAAAACAAACATCTATTATAATCAAGACAATCTACATACTAAGCTTCCCTCAGACACACACACAGCATCACAAATCTCAAAGAACTTTCATCCCAAGTTATTGAATTTGTCACATAAGATTGAAGTTAACAACTTCAGGTCTCAAAGAAATTGCTAAGTAAAATGCATAAGTGATAGCTACTACAGGCATTTGTTCCTTATCTAATTGAAATTCTACTTTTTATAATTTTTCGCTTTTTTATTAACCCAAGTGAGCTACTTTTTAAAAAAAAAGATTATTACTCTTTGCTAAAAAATCTCCCTTTACATGAAATCACTATTAAAATATCCTGTCTTCCTTCTCTGTCTTGAATAAATCTACTTTCTCAAATGATCTATCTCAATTCTATTAGTTGATTCTGCCAAGAAGACATAATATGCTAATGAGCTATCATTTCTTTACACCGAACATGAACAAAGGCTGCTCAGACCAATTCTTTCTCTGTCCAAGTGTCAATGATCCAGTTATGGGCCTCTAAGAGTGAACTGTAGGTCTAGTGATGCATTTTCTCATCAACATTCCCCCTAGTGTTAAAGAGGAGCTTTCCACCACCCCGCCGGTTGGTATAGCAATTTGGCAAATGTGACCTGAAAACATCTCATTGCTCCTAAGCTTCCCTAGCCCTAACCCTAACCCTAAACCATATTTAACACCTTAAATATTTAACCTTATATTTAATATGTTATATATCTTATCTCATCATCACATTTTCCAGGATTGCCCTCACAGAGGCACACTAAAATAACACTGTATCACTGTCTTCCCGTTCATCATTGATTTGGCCGAGTGGGCACCAGTAACATCTCCATATGACCTGTCTCATGCAAGTAGAGCCCAAGGGCACCTGCTTGCTCCAGGAACATAACACTAAAATATGGACACACTAATCATCAGGGAGATGCAAATAAAAACAACATTGAGGTATCATCTCACGCCACAGAGACTGGCACACATCCAAAAGAGCAACAACAACCAGCGTTAGTGTTGATGTGGGAAGAAAGTGACTCTCATCCATTGTTGGTGGAGTGCCAACTGGAACGGCCCTTTTGGAAAACAATATGGACATTCCTTCAAAAACTAGATATTGAGCTCCCATTTGACCCAGAAACCACTCCTGGGAATATACATTGGAGACCCAAAAACACACAGAAGAAACATTATCTGTACTTCTATGTTCATTGCAGCACTATTCACAATAGCCAGAATCTGGAAACAACCTGAATGCCCAAGAACAGAAGACTGGCTAAAGAAAGTGTGGTACATCTACACAATGGAATACTATACAGCTTATAAGAAAAGACAAAGGCATGAAATTTACATGCAAATGAATGGACACAGAGAGTATTATGCTGAGTGAAATTAATCAGAAGGTAAAAGATAGATATAGAATGACTGCATTCATTAGTAGTATATAAATATATAAATGTAGCACCACACTAGAACTGAACATTGAATGTACACAGAGATTTACATGATAATCCCTAAATGTCTGTAAGGCAAGACACAATGTGTTAGAGAGTGAGAGAGAGAGAGAGAGAGAGAGAGAGAGAGAGAGAGAAATAAGAAAAATAGTGCCTGTTATAGAGGCAGGCTGGAGTAGGAGTAGGGAACTTGGGGATATTGGTGGTGGGAATGGAGCACTGGTGGAGAGACAGGTGCTGGAAAATGTATGACTGAAACCCAATCATGAATATCTTTTTAATTGTATATCACATGGTAGTACAATAAAAAATTAAAAAATAAAAAAGTAAAAATAAAAACATGGATGCAAGGTTTCATTATTTTAATATAAAAGTGGATTATATTGATTTCCTTTATTTCTAAAACGAAGTTTGTAGTGTGGTTGGAGGATCTTCACAATGATGCTAGGGGGTCTCTTTGGGGGCCTCTCCTGCTGAGTTTTGCTTGTTTATTTGATTTGAAGGGCTCTACCCAGCAGTGCTCTGGGTTTACTCTTAGCTCTGTGCTCAGAAATCAGTGCTGGTTCCCCTCTAGAGACCAAATATGGTGCCAGGGACAGAACCAAAGTCAGCTGTGAGCAAGGAAAGTATCTTCCTTGGCTGCTTCCTTCACTGCTGCAGAGTTTGGTCCCAGGCATTGTTGCCTGAACCCTGGTGGTAATGGGGCCAGAAGCTTTCCCCCCACTGGTGCTAGGGAGAGTTGAACTTGGTGCCTCAAATATATAAGCTATGTGCTCAAATCTTTCTTACCTCCCAGATCCCAATAAACATGCTTTAAAATGGATTATTTTTCTTTTCCTTTCTTTTTTGTAATTATTATAATAGACAATGTGTGATATATAGTTAGTAAGCATCCCTGATACCAGGATAGACACTAATTATCTTTTCCATTGAATTTGCACTACCGATAAACTCAGAAGTTTATGCTTTCACTTTAGAATTTTATTAAGATTGTAAAGTGGAGGTTCACATTCTCTACAACAATTTGAACATTGTTCAAATGAGGGTGACAAAACAAGTGAGGTAAATACTGCATGAACTTGTAAGGGTCTTCTCAATTTTATGCATTTGTTGAGTTTTCTGAACTTGATAGCATTTATCATTTTTAGAAATTCTTTCCCTTATTCCCTTCCTTCCTCCCTCCCTTCCTTCCTTCCTCCTTTTCCCATTTCCTTCCTCTTCTCCCTTCCTCCCATTTCCCTCTACTCGTTTCCTTCTGAAGTGAATAAGAAGTTTCCAGGCTATCTATCTTTTAAGCCTCAAAAAATCCTGGCAGCTTGCTCTGGGATTAGAATTTCCATATCTAAATTTTTGTATCTGTTTCTGTGAGCCAACGGCCACTCTTTCTTCCTTTGATCTTTATTATCCTTTCCTTTGTTCTTTTCTTTTAGCACAAAATGTGGACAATGATGTGAGAATTTTTAATCACATCCCATCAATTTATTTATTCATGCAATTTATTTATTAATTCATTTATTCATTTCATCAAGTTCAAGTCACAAAGATTAACATAAAATTAATTTGGGGGTAAAGAAAGGAAGTCATTTTATTTGTTTTTTTAGTGCCTTTACCTGCACTTCCCAATTAGAGGCAGCATCTGCTTTTCTTGTTTCAGGCTTGGAGCTAGCCCAGGTAAGTCTGTTTAAGTCATACAAAAGAATGAACTGGAAGGAACAATTAGATATGTTCATTGCTAATGAATGATTTTCATGCTGGGTGAGCCCATAAAAGAGTAATGAGAATTAAACAATAGGCTCATCTTAGGTACCATCCAGTTCCCTAATTCATGTTCACCCACTGGCTGAAAATGGATTCAAATGGATTCATCAGTATCCAGTCTACCAGTAAGTGCTTGCCATGTAGGAGAGATTTTCACTGTCAAGTCTAATGAGTTATTACTAATGGCAGGTAGTTCCTGGCAGCAACTGGTAGCATTTATCTGGAACAAGGAAAGTAAAAAATGAGTTCCATGACAACGTGAACATGCAGCAGGAACCGAAATCGGAGAATGCAGAAGGGCAAGGGCATATACAGGGGCAGAGATACGCTAAGTTCACTCCTAAAGATTCGGGAAGATCTGCTTTATTGTACACACTTGCTTTGGTCCACCTGGTAAAGAGAAAAAGCAATCCCTATTCATCCTCAGATAAAGCAGGAGAGGGGCCTTCCCTTCCTGACAAACCTTAATTAATCAAACCTCTCTAAGAACACTCCTGAATATCCAGGTAGAGATATTGTCTCGTCATCACTTCACAGCCTCATTCTACCACAGAGATTTTTGCTTATGCCTTGAAGAAACTGTACCAAAAGTACAAAGACCAGCAGCTCTTTTACAGACTTGATTACTAGCATAGTCAAGCAAATTATGCTTCTGTGGCCTCTTATTTTGATTTTTTCAGTAGAGTTGAAATCTCCTAAGATTGCTTCTGATTCTTATGTGATTCCCAAACACCCAAGTGTCCTATCACTTTGACTGATATTACCCATGCCAATATTTAGGAGACCGCTTGATTGGCCATCCCTCCCTGACACTTCACAGTAATTTATCAACTAATTACTACATGAATGCAGTAATCAAATGCACAGTGCTCTGCCTTTCAAAAAGCATGCCTTCTTTTCACAAGGCTTCACCCTCTACCTCCGCTTCTATCTACACAGCACCTTGGGTATAAGGCTGGCGAGGCATGATGTCTACCCAAAGAGGAACAAGGTACAATCCAACCTAATGTGTGACTTTGACTCTTGAATGGGCTGAACAGACTTCTGGGAAAAGGTGAGCATGGATGTGCCAGAGTGTTTTTTGGAGGACTTTGACATTTTAATCAGTAGGCAGGCTAAAGCAGACTGTGCTTTTGACGAGAACGGTGTCATTCAATCAGTCTGAGGAGCATGGAAAATATAAAAACACATGAACAAAAAAATAATAAAATAAGGACATAGACCACCAGAGCACTGAAGATTGAAAGAAATCTTTCTGGTGTAAAGTGCTCCTCTCCATCCCAAACTCTATTAAAGACACATGACTGATTGCTTGGAAATTTTACTCAGAAAAAAATCACCTAAGAAGTCAAAAAAAGAAAATGGTGGCTCAGGAGCAAACTTACTGGCTAGAAGCATCTACCATGCAGTGTGAGGCCAAGAGTCAAGTCCCCAGAGCCTCCTGCATGTGCTGACTTGACTGCCCCACCAAACTCTCTTCTTTGGGATCCCAAGACCAGAACCAAGTGTGTGGCATCTCTATAAATGCTAGCGACAGGTAGGCTCTGCAGACAAAAGTGTAGCACCCTCCTCCCCACCAAATGCATGAAAGGTTGTACCACCCTGACCTCTGTGAGCACAAGAATCAGAGCCAAAGGAGTGACTTCCAGAACGATACCACATGCTAATGTACACATAGTACACACCAAAACCAGAGGCTCAAACCCTCAGTAAGCAGCACACACAGCTGTGTGCAAGGCCCACTCACAGTAGCTACGCCAATCACAGAGGTGAGGGAAGAAGGGGAGAAAACGCAGAATTATACCCAGAGATGTGATTTTCATGAAAAGGTGGGTAGATCATTGGTTATGATAACAAAGTAGCCCCGACCTAAAATAGTCAAATAGTGCATCTCAAAAATAGAACTTTCAAATGCCACAGTCCTGACAACTCTAATTGTTATAACAAAATATTTCATGACAGTGGGAATTGTGTGGGATGTTTTCTTCAAGACAAAAAGCAGGCTCCAGGATGGAAGAGATTGCTCAGATGGGCTGAGATCAGTTTTTGCATGGGGGAGGCCCAGGGCCTCAAGTCCCCAGGGGCTCAAGTCTAAGCACTGTTAGGACTGAACCAGTTTCTCCCAAGCACAGAGTCAGGAGTATCCCCTGAACATTATCAGCTGTGGCCCCGAACCAAAAATAAATACATTAATGAAAGTAAAATTCAGGTTTCAAGATTGTCATTCTATAATCTGCCAAATGGCAATTTCATGAGCCAAGGAGCTAGCTGGAGTGGTGAAGTAGAAGGCTGACATACATGAAGCTCTGAGCATAATTCCCTTATTCTGCACAGTTGCAAACCTGTAGCACTGCCAGGGGTGGTTCTGGTCATAAGACATAAAGCACTGCTTGGCCTGCATATAAACCATCAGGTCCATATGGCAAGGCAATACCAGTGTGAACCATATAAAAACACACTTCATATCAGAACGATAGTATAGCAGATAAGCTGTCTTGCATACAGCTAATCAGGTTTGATCCCTGGCACCACATATTGTCCACTGAGCAGAGCCAGAAGGAGTCCCTGAACCCAAAGCCATGAGTGTGTTGCTTGCCCAATACAATTTGACATTTTACCTAGACTCATGAAAACAGACAAGTATAAACACACATATTTGTGTGTGCAAATAAAGTGAGAAGTGATTTGCAAATGTTGACACAAATAGCAGTAAGAGTAATATTTTTGTAAGGTTTTCCAGCATTTTCATCACTATTGTGTTAAGTGAAGAAATAATGATGAAGGAAATTTATCAGCACGTTTAATGTCTCTGCTCTATGTATAGACTTCTCAACATAAAATGGTGTCATATGCTAATTTTGTACATTACAAATAGTTTTTTTTTAATATAACTATATGGTCACTTGAGAGTATTTCAAATTTTATATACAATGAAGTTGATTGTTTATTCATTTCTTCTTGTTTGAAGTCAAATCAAATAGCATTTGGGTACCAAAACTATCTGGTTTTACTATAAAAAACTGACTTTATAAAGGCACTTTAAGAGGGAAAGTGCAATTTATGTCATTTAAAAATCACTTAACACATTTAACTTAAAATAATGATTATTTACAAGGTACATGCATTTGCATAAGAAGGGAAGATACCACGTCACAGCATTTTCATCTTCTTGAGGCCTTAACAGACTACAAAAATGGAAAAAAAGAAATCATCAAGAAACGTTCAGAGTAAAGTTTTATTTAAAGTCACTGACAAAGCACCTTGCGATTATTTTATCTTACAAAATAATCAACCTCTCTAAGTAGAGGTGAAAGGAGCTTCCCTGAAAGGAAATGGGGAGATTTTGGTAATGAACAGATCTGGCAAATATTTAAGACATGTTTCGGTTTATGCTTTCTGCTAATTAGAAAACCATTCTCTGGTACTCTACTGAATAGGGGGTGAAATGATTTGAGAACACAGTGGTAGTTCAAAGAGCTGCAATCATGGTTTGCATGCAGAAGACCTGGTTCCATCCCTGGTACTACATAGTCCTGCCACACAGCAGCTGATAGGGACCCTCCAAGTACTGTCAGATGGTCCAAAGATTAAGAAAAAGTACTTAAAATTTAGCCCACGGTTTTTTTTTTTTGTTTGTTTGTTTTGCTTTTTTGGGTCACACCCGGCAATGCTCAGAGGTTTCTTCCAGCTCTGCACTCAGGAATCACTCCTGGCGGTGCCCGGGGACTATATGGGATGCCGGGAATTGAACCCTGGCCGGCATGGACCAGCCGCATGCAAGGCAAACGCCCTACCCACTGGGCTATCGCTCTGGTCCCATGAAGTTACTTTTTACTAAGGGAAGTTGAATACAGACAGTTTTAGAAGTAAAAATTTGTGGGGCTGAAAAAAATTATTTTCAAGAACAATATTGGGGTGGGGTGGAATACAAATACAAGTAAGTCAATATGCTACAAGTTAAGCTTAAACTGTTTTAGAAAATGATATTCTTTTCTGTTAAAATAATCTGGATGCTGCTTGGTCCCTATAGAATTGCCAGAAATGTAAGACAACACACACATACTTATACATACTTCAGCATGCACACAGACAGACAGACACACACAAAAACACAAACACACACAATGCTAAGAAACAATAATAGTTAGAAATGATTTTCAAATCTGGAAATAAACTTCCCATTGTAAGGGGTTGTAGGCAACAGAACTGCCCTTGGATTAATATCTCAAAACACAAAGGAGCCTCACAGAGGCCCCGTGGGGAGAAAGAAAACATCATAGCAAAGCCCCAGTCTTACAGGACATCTTGTTCTGCAATTTCCTTGTTCCCATAGAAGTACTCAAGGATTTTATATGTTAGAACAACATCAACAATCTTGTGATTTTGAAGAATGCTGAAAAGAGGTAAAGAGGTTCTCTCTCTCTCTCTCTCTCTCTCTCTCTCTCTCTCTCTCTCTCTCCCCCCCTTCCCCTCTCTTTCCTCTGAGAAATCTAACTAACTTAACCTTCTTTCATCCACTAAGCTAAAAGCATCCCTGCTGTATGAGTGTCTAAGGGACTCAGTTAACACTCCAGAGGATGCAAGAGAAATACAAGCTATCGCCTCTGAATTTCTCTGGTAGTTTACTTAAGAGATGGAGCTGACACAAAATGATAAGATAATAGTACAGGCAGAGTAGAATCAATGGTCAAATTACGCAGGACAGAGGAAAAGCACTTTGCTTCTGCAAATTGCTCTGAAAACATCATAAGCTGCAGAGAGAAAAGGGGGGTGGGGAAGAGGCGGGGCTGAGGCTGGGGAAATACAAGGACAAGCATCAGAGAACTTGCTTCCTCGGAAGACAAGGTCAAAATTGCCATTTTCCTCACATCATAGTTCCCTCTGGGATTTGAGGTGGTCTTGAGCATGGAATATAGAGAGGAGAAGAAATGGCAGGAAGGTGCAGAGATGGCTTAATGGTGATGTTAGATTAGCTTTTATTCCTTCATGTATTTATTGTTGGTTTTGAAGGGGGTTACACCTGATGGTGCTTATGAACTATTCCTGGAACGGTACTCAGGAATTCATCCCAGAAGTGCTCTGAGAAATAATCAGTGTCTATGTCAAAACAGGGGTTTCAGCATGTAAAGTCTGTGTTCCAGCCTCCTGACTCCTCCCCTGGTCCCTTGAATAGATTCTACTTTATAGAAAATTCTCAGGAAATTCCTTGCTCATCCTGGCATCTTGGACCCAATTTCAGAAGCCCTCTTTTTGCTCCCCAAGTTGTCCCAGAGTAAGTCTTTGTGTGCCACTGGTCACTTGTCCTGCTGTTAATACTGCCCTTTGTTAATTCAGGCCTGCTGATCCGTCAGTGCTGACACCTTGTCACACACTAATTTTGCAGAGAGAATTCTAAAAAGATTTCACTGGCCATCACTGGCGAACTTGATACCAATAAGATTTATTATCAAACTTAATCGTATCAATAAAAAATCCAGAACCAGACTCATCCACTTTCTACATTTAAACATGGGCTAGGGGCCAGAGTGATAGAACAGAGGGTAGGGCATTTGCCTTGCATGCAAACCCGACCTGGGTTCGATCCCCAGCATCCCATATGGTGCCCCTAGCACTGCCAGGAGTAATTCTTGAGTGCAGAGCCAGATGACACCCCTGAGCATAGCTGGATATGGCCCCAAAAGAGAAAAAAGTTGGCTAAACTGAAATTGCCAGAGGATGACTCCATATCTTCTCGAGAGTACGCAAGACAGATACCAGACATACTATGGGGAATAGTTACACTATTCATACACTTCCATAAATTGGTTTTCATGAGTAAATTTCCTGGTTTGCCCTTTTCAGCTGCAAGACGTCCCTTTGTTGCCATAAAACCCAATAAAGCAATGCAGTGTGCTTTTTAATCTATGGAAGGTTGAAAAGGTTACCTGCTGTGTGTGTTTTCTATTCTCAAAATATAAATACACATTCTGGGAAAGAAATAAACAAAATCAGCATCACTTAACAGGTCCCCATGTTTTTGTTGTCCCCAAACTCTAGTTTTCTGGCAAAGAATGAGCAAAAGTAACAACTCTTCCAATGCATTTCCCTAAATTCTAATGGGCAATCATGACCTTAAGTGTTTTCTAAGCAAGGGACTAAAAATGATAGGTACTCACCCCTGATATTAAGATATTGCATAACCAAATTCAGACTCCAGACTGTTTAACAAAATGAAGCCCAACTTCAATTTGCTGATATTTACTTAAAACAGTCTTGCTTTATCAGTTCTCCATCCGGTGCGGCACTGTATGATTATTAAACAGACACCCCTTACTGCTTCAACTCTCATCTGGCTAAGCATTATTTTTAGTGATGGAAATGCTCTGTTTGAATTTATTTACTGATTTTTCATCATTTTCCTTGGAAGTTGCCAGTAGAAGGAAGACTGAGGTTCTAGGCCCCATAAGTAGTTTCTGTGTTGGGGATATAGGGGTTTGGAGGATTATATTGGGGTTGAAGGAATAGTACAGAAAGTAAAATATCTTGCATGTAGCTTTGGTGGCTTTAACCCTACACTACGTATGGTCTCCAAGAGCACTTCCAGGGGTCACTCCTGAGCGTAGAGCCAGGAATAGGCCCCAGAGTACAACCCTAACCAACCAAAATAAGGGTTATATCATTAAATTTCCACCTTTCAAAATTCCTCCTCATTCCATTATCAATGAGATATAAACAGAGGGAGACTAGGTAAGATATATGAAGAAGTGATGCCCAGTCCAAAGCTGAAGATGTGGAGTCCCAAGCACTGTCTGCCTATGCTTTTGAGAAGCATCCTGAGTAGATTACAGATGAGCAGGGGGCCAAGAGAGCCAGAAGATGGCTCAGTGGTGAGAGAACCGGCATCATAAGCAACATGTTCTAGTAGAAGCACGAGGGAGCAAGGAGGGCTGTCAGATAATCAAAGTATGAAACTTGTCATTATACATCTTGCCTGCAAGGGGTATAGGCAGTCAGACAGCAGAAATAGGCAATAAGTAAGGAGGTCATTGGCAATAATATTAGCAGCCCCTTTTCTTGAACCCCATACACATATTTGGACAGATGGCAGAGAGAAAAGACAATTCTTACCCACATACTCACACAGAAAATAAGGAAGAGAACATGGGACAGTGAGCACTAGCAAGGAAAGACAGATCACAGCATCTCAGCTGCAGGGCAGTGGACATCTGAGCACCAAGTATCGCAGACTGGGCAGCATGAGACACAGACTTTATCTACTGAACATCACGGTGTGAGATGAGAATAGCACAAGACTGAGCCCCAATCACTGCAGTTCACAGCAAAAGCCAATTGGCTCCATCTATAAAATCAAAACTGAGAAATTGGGCTGGAGAGATACTATAGCAGGGCACTTGCATTGCATGCAGTGGACCTGGGCTCAATCCCAAGCACCCTATATGTCTACCTAAGCCCTGCTAGGAGTGACCCCTGAACTCTGATTTCAGTAGAAAGCTCTTAGCATCACCAGGTGTGGACAAAAAAACAAAACAAAACAAGTGAAAACCACCAAAGAAAATGATAAACCCTCCCTTCAAGACATCTGAGGTTTTGTGTCCTAGTAGGGTTTTCAAGTACTCAAAAGTTAGTTAGAACGACTGTAACAGAGACCCAAGTCTGAGTCTGGCAGCTGGGTTGTCTGTGATTGGGTCTTCCTGACAAACATTCTTATGTAATGTTAGAGATAACGCATGGGAGAAAACAGAATCACACAGTGTATATTTGAAACATCTCTTGGGTGTGTATGGGTGTTGTCTGGAGGCCACTGAGTGGTGATGGGACAATTTATTATTTGGTGCTTCAGGGGTTACTTCCCTTGGTGCTTGGGACACATGTTGTGATAAGACATTGAACCCAGAGTCTCCAGCATGCAAAGCCTGACCCCAGCCCATTAATCTGTCTCATTGGCCTTTAAAATTACAGTAATTTTGAAGGTAAAGAAGAAGCACACCTTTGAGGTAAAGAAGAAGTACACCTCTATCAGATATTTCTTTTCTTGAAGGATACTAGCTCTTCCTATGATACTCTCAGTAGGAAATATATTCCAAAATGTTTTGAATATAAATGTACATAGTTATACTTTAATATAAGTACACATATTTATTTACATGCATTTGTATTTGTATGTGCATATAATTATTAGCATATGTATAGTGTGCATAATTATATTATAAATATATTAATACTTTTATTGTATACACTGTATAAATAAAAGATAGATTTGCTCAGCAGTATGTTTATTACAAGAATAGTGAGAATAAAGTACAAAGGCAAAGAAAAGCATCTATTTTCAAGTATACTCAACCATTAGCAAACACATACTTACGCTCATATTTAAACGGTTAATCCCAAAACTATTATTATTTTTTCACTATAGCAATCCTCCAAATATGTAAATTTGATAGCCTATTTCTTAAAAGACTATTAAAGCAAATCAATTATTTATTCAGTGTGCTATGTATTTAAATTAATTAAGTCTAATTGTTTATTCACATGTAGACCAGCCTCCTGCCTGATTTTACTGTTGGTCAAACACTTTATTATGCATGTGAGAATGCAAACTTCAGTTGCCATCAATTTTACTGAACTAAGCCCTGCTATTCCTCTGCCCCACAAAAGCTGTTTATCAGTTAGATTAGATGTGAGTCCTTGAGGAAATATTTCTTATTCTTAGCTGCAGTAAAACTCAGTTATTGTTTTCAACAATGCTTATATAGTTTCAATTGATCTTTAAATGCATAAATGATAAACAACATCATATGATATGCCAGCATATTATTACCTGGAAAATTAACAGAATACATTCGTCCTCGGAAAGCTCTTTTCACATTTAGGACTGTTCTATATGTCTATAGCATGCACTATTTAGCATTAGAAACACAGGAAAAATGTGTTCCACAAATCCCAATTTAACCACAAATAGTACAGCAAGATTCACCAAAATGTGGGGAAAAAATCAGTAGCATAGATTTATAAGGCAGAATAAGACACTGCCACCTGTAGAAGAGGCTTACAGCTTCCTGAAGAAGAAACATTTCTGGCCTAAATCCAGTTCCCGAAACTTACTAACACCCCCTAGAACCTCTCCATGGATCTGAGCACTAGGCCACAGTGAAACACAGTTTTGAAAATTCTGTCCTGTCACAATATGGAATTCTGGTACTTTAAAATAATCTCCACTTGACAGATATAGAATGACTGCATTTATTTTCAAGATATAAATATATATGTATGTATATGTATATATATGTACATCTGTATATATATATGTGTGTGTGTGTGTGTGTGTACATATTATGATACCAGAATTCAAGGTCAGGTGAAGCATGGAAGAGGAGGTCTTGTCAAAGGTGGAAATTATCACAAATATGTGGGAGTCAGAGGCTAGGTAAGACAGAGAATGGAACAGTATGCTAATAATTTCCAAAAAGTGCTGATACCAACCTAGAACTAAACATTAAATACAGGCAAAAAGATACACATGACAACCTCTTAATGTATGTATTATAATCCACAATGTGGAAAGGAAGGAAAAGAGAAAGAGAGAGAGAGAGAGAAAGAGAAAGAATTTAAGAACCTGCCACAGAGGCAGGCTGGGGGATGGGAGAGAATCTGGGACATTGGTGGTGGGAAATGGGCACTGGTGGAGGGATGGGTGCTGGAACATTGTATTAACGAAACCCAAATATGAATATCTTATGAACATCTTTGTAACTGTATATCTCACGGTGGTATAATAAAATATTTTAAAAAATGATCTCCACTTTAGGTAGTGCCCAGGTGCTATAGCAGAGGTTAGGACAAATATTTTGTATGCATCAGACTAAGGTTCAATCCCTGACACTACATGGTGCTTGAGCATTGATTGCTAGGTGTGGTGCTGGAGGCCCCAGGAGTGGCCCAGTAAGCCTAGGCATTACGGGTCTGAGCTACAGTGCCTCCTTGGGCCCTTACCTTGAATCTCCCAATCCAGTTGGCCAAGTATGGCTGAAAGTGTGGCCCTGAGTCTCCGATCATCACTTTGCATATCACCCATCCAAAGTTGATCCTATTTGCCACGATTGTAACATTCTATATGTTGGAGTTAGAAATTATATTGGTCTGGTTCTTTGAAAGCCTAGTGAGAAGGTCTTTAAAGAAACAAAAACAAAGTTCAAATTATTTTGGTTTCCCTAAATGTCTGCCACATGCACAGACTTCTCAGCACTGTCAAATAATAGAACTTAAAAACTCCACAATATGGTGATTGACAAATAGTACAATGTGGTTGCTTGGCAAGTAGCCAACCAGAGTTCAATCCCTGGTACTCCATAAGATCCCTGAAGCATCACCACCAGGAGTGACCCTTGAGTTCAGAGCAAGAGTAAGTCCTGAGCATCACAGGTATGGTCCCCAAACAAAACAAATGAAAAGAAATTCCACAATAAATGAATGAATAAACAATAAATAAAAATAAGGAAGAAATTATATACCCAATAATTAGATGCTTTCTTCACCTCAAAAATCATAGGCGAGAATTCTAATGATCCTATTTTTCACCTTTAATTATCATGTGTAATGGGGTAAAGAGTGAGAATTTTCTTTACATGATTCATGAAATCTGTCCATACATCATCAAAGCCTTCAACCTTCAGTTCTCTCCTCTGCCCTTTGGTATTCCGTGAACATGGCATGAATAATAATGTCAAATTAATGGATACCCATCCATTTAGTTGAAAAAATGATATGGAACATTCTAGGGTCCACAGGAGTGCCATTTTAGATCTCTGGGAACTAATCTCAATTTTTCACTGTCAAAGTCAAAGAGGGTTTGCAAAAGTCATGGGCAAGGCTAGGAGAAATTTCCCATGTAAAATCTCTCACCAAATCAGAACAAAGGAAGAATCATTTGGAGCATGTGTTCTAATAGAAAAATGCTGATTCCCATCTGGCTGACCTCAGGCGGGTCATTAAAAAATATTTGATTGCACCATACATATACGTTGCTATCAAATTTTCACCCAGCTTTAACTTTCCACCAAGTTTTCCTTACAGATCCTTAATGTAAACTAATAGGCTGTTAATAGCCATAAGACTCATTGGAGAAGATGTGGGAAAATAATGAAGGTCCATGGAGGCAAATGACTTTTCCCAGGAGATGAAAAGAATTTGCAAAATGAGACCTTTTATTCATTTAATCAGAATTTTTTCTCTTGGGCACACTTTATGCTCCAGATAAATGCATTGACTTCCTTTTTCTTTTCTCTATAAGAAGTAGTCTTACTTTTCTGACAAGGAAAGAAACTCAAAACAGACCATTACTTTTTTTTTATTAAATCTAAGTGAAATTTGGATTCCAAGCTAAAGAATATTGGATTCCATTGTATTTTCTGTTTTATAAACTTCAGTTAATTGCTTTCCTTAAAGTGTCTCAGATTTTTACTTAATGGCAATGCATGTTAAAGGCATTTTTCTTTATGTAGTCAGGTCTCATTGGGCAGAAATAGAACTAACAAGACTCATAAAATACCTATAGAGTATGGTAAGATATACCTCAATTTTGGAAATGAGAAAAAATGGAGATAGGAACATAATGTGACCGGTAAAAACTAATCACTGTCACTGTATCACTGTCTTCCCGTTCATCATCGATTTGCTCGAGCGGGCACCAGTAACATCTCCATAATGCAAGTAGAGCCCAAGGGCACCTGCTTGCTCCAGGAACATAAAGAGCCTCAAACCATTCCATCAGGTCATGGGAATGAGGTCTATAATTGTTACTGGTATTTGGCATATCAAATATGACACGGGTAGCTTGCCAGGCTCTGCCGTGCAGGGGTAAAAACTAATAGGTTATTTTTATGATAGTGCTTAGGAGATGTTCAGAGAGCTCAGTGGACTGAGCATATGTCTTAGAAGCTGGAGTCTTCTAAGGTTCAATCCCCTACCAGTGCCTTGTCCCCAGGGCACACTGGAAAGACTGCCCTGCAAATTCAGCTGGGAGCACTCCTTATAACTACCAAGTTTGGCCCCCAAACAAACAAAATAAACAGGAGACAAACCAAAAAAGACAGTAGTTAGTCAAATAACCCCGTAGATAAAAATTACTCCCATAATTATTCCCAAAATTATTCCTTTTTATGTCTTAAATATATTATATTTTAGAGATAAAATATTTTAGAGATAAAATTTTATCTTTAAGACATAACTATATATTATTTTCATACTAATTTATATTTTAACTATAGATTTATATTTTTATAAATAAATGCACATTATGTTACAGAGACAAATAATGTTATAAAATATTTACTTATGTATGTTGCCATTTAGATATATTTAGCTATAGTTTTCATCTATAGAACAACAGACAGAATCAGGTTTTTGTGGACTGAATATCTGTGTCAGCCTCTCCCTCCTGTTTGTGTACTGAGATTGTAATTCTTAGGGGCTTGGTCTCAGATGGGGCCAGTGAATAGTTCAAGAAGGATCCAGCCATACTACTCCTGGAAATATACCCTGGGAAGCCAAAAACACAAAGCAGAAAAAAACATCTGCACTTTTATTTTCATAGCAGCACTATTCAAAGTAACCAGAATCTAGAAACAACCAGAGTGCTCGAGAACTGATGACTGGATAAAGAAACTCTGGTAGATCTACACAATGGAATACAATGCAGCTGTTTTGAAAACTGAAATTTGCCTATAAATGGATGGACATGGAGAGGATCATGCAGAGTGAGATTAACCAGAAGGAAAAAGACAAATATAGAATTACTGTGTTTATTTGCATTTTACACACACACGCACATATATACATATATACATATATTATGATAACGATATCCAAGGTTAGGCAAAACATGGATCAGGAGGTCTTGTCAATAGGTGGAATCTACCACAAACATGCAGGAGTTAGAGGTTAGCTAAGACAGAGAAAAAAACAGTGTGTTAATAATCTTTGAAAATGATAATACCAGCATAGAATTGAGTATTGAATATAGTCGAAAGGATACACATAATAATCTATAATTGTATATACTGCAATCCACAATGTGTAAGAGAAGGAAGAAAGAAAGAGAGAGCAAAAGAAAGAGAGAGAGAAAAAAGAGAAAGAGAAAGAGAGATAAAGAACCTACCATAGAGGCAGGTTAGGGAAGGTGCGAGGGAATTGGGATATTGGTGGTGGGAAATGGGCACTGGTGGAGGGATGGGTGCTGGAACACTGTATGACTGAAACCCAAACATGAACACCTTTGTAATTGTATATATCACAGTGGTATAATAAAATATTTTTTAAAAAATTTAAAAAAGGGTGATGCCCTAGGCTGGAGAGAGAACAGAGCAGGGAGGGAAGTTGCCCTGCATACAGCAAACCTGGGTTTGGTCCCTGACATTCCACATAGAACCCCCAAGTGATTATTTAGCAAAGAGTCAGGAGTTATTCCTGAACATAACTGTCAAAACTCTTAGGGATGGAGGAAACTGAAAACTCCTTCCTCCCTTTCACCATGTGACCATTCATCAAGGATTCAACCTAGACATGGACTTTTAGCCTCAAACTTTCCTTCAAATGCCTAACTCTTATTTGGTTGAGGTCTGCAAAGACAGAATGCCTCAGGGGGATGTGAGGGAATTTATTATTCATTCTGTCACTCTCTGGCCTGGAACCCATCCATCCAGAAAAACATAGCTCCTGGCTCTCTTCCTCTACAGAAACTCCTTCTTGTGAACATGGAGGCAGGAGAAAGATGGCTGTTTGGAGGACAGGAATCCACCATCTTTTCAATCACTGTCAATAATCCTCTTTCCCACTTGTCTCTGTCTTTGATTGACCCTTAATTTGGTACCTGACCTTTCACATTTACAACTAAGGTATCTAGTACTATGCAAATTACATGTTGGTTGTTTAAAACACCATCTGTGAATCTTTAATTATAGTATCTTTAATGGATGAAGGTGGCTATTGATAGAACAAAATTTGAAAAAGAAATTCACTATTAAGGCAATCAGTTTGCCCGTAATCAAAATCATGTATTTTAAAAATAGACTACCACAAAATATATGTACAGTACATGAGAGTCATGGAATTTCTATTTTAAAGAAGGAAAGCCATGAGTAATTGCTTATTGAAAAAAAAATCCTACAATTGTATATAAGTACCTTGGAACCCAGTAAAACTTTACAAATGACTTTACTATCAGCCAGCAGCTTAATTGCAGAGATTTACATAAATCACCACGTTTCCTGGCTTACATTACATAAAACAGTTCATAATACATGCATTTTAACAGATTCTGGACAATTGAGAGCCACTGGTAAATTGTAATTAAAATTCTTCTAAGATTTAATTCCACTTAACACTTCCACTATAAATAAAGAAGAAAGGCATAGTATGATAGAAGTAACACAAACTTCTAGGGAGAAGAAAATCCCAGCTCACAAATGGCATAACTAAGCACTGAGTATCAGTTTCCTCTTTGATTGATAACAATCCCTGTAGTAGATATAAGAAATATGAAAACGGACCACACACAATTTTGTGAGCCAGAGATTGTAAGATAGACAATGCCCAAAAACACTAGAAAGCAAGCAATGATCTCAATTTCACTATTTAGCGGATCATAGGCATGGCTAAATCTATATTCAGGCAATCATGGGCAAAGTCAAGTATCTAATGGTCAGTTCTCAGTGCACTGACTAAATACTGTATAAGCAAATGTCTTCTGGGGCCAGAGAGATATAGTACAGTGGTGAGCCACTTGCCTTGAGCATAGCTGACCAGGGTCCAATCCTGGGCATCCCGTATGGACTGCCTAGCACTGCCAAGAGCAACTCCTGAGTAGAGAGTCAGGAGTAACACCTAGACTTCACTGGGTGTGGGCCAAAATGCACCTCCTTCTGACACCCTCCTCCCACCAAAGAGGAAAGAAATATTATTCTTTCTAAGCAAATTAGTCACAGATATTGTGCCAATTCATCAGTTTCATAAATGCTTCACATAAATTATGGTGGAAGAAATAGCCTGTTCAATGAAAAACTTGCATTTTTCTCATTTGGGGGAATCTTCATTGAACTGAGAGCTAAGACTCCTAAAGCATTGTGGGTGACAGTTTAAACCAAGGCTTGAGGCAGGAGTCTAGAACTGCTTTGAGCTTGATGGGTAGAAGCGTGATGCTTATGAGGTTAGGGGGAAGCATTTAGGGGAAGCATTTAACATCAATGAAGAAGAGGTTTCAGACACTCGAGTTGGGGGAGTTTAGCAAAATGCTCCTTTGTTCTGAGAGGTCAGAGCTCTGGCACTTTCAAGTGTGCAGAGGTCTACAAAACAGTTACAAAACGGTTTCAAAAGCTTCAGCAAAAAGGGCCTCCTTGTTTTAGAAGAAGATGCCTTGCTAAGAGGAGGAATAATTCACTGAATCTAATTGATATAGTCTGATTAGAAGACTGACCAGAAAGATAGATCAAAATCATGTTCTCAAAAAAAAGGAGAAAACTCAGAATATCACTTTAAAAATTAAAGTGATATTCTTGACCCAAATGAGAAGAATTTGATGTCCCAGGAGGTGAAGTATGTTACTTCCTAAGTCTACTCAGAAGCCAACCCCATGTTCATGATTATTATTTTCTTGTTTTAAGATTAAAATTATTTTCAAAATTTTAATCATTGTAGTCTTTACTTTTATATTTGTCCTGTTTTTTTTTTAGAATATTTGGCCTCCTTCCTTCTTCTTACTATGTTTCCTTATTGTGATTCCTGTTTTTATATCTTGTACATTGGTATATTTCCTGATTCTTTATTTTTATTTTCTGTATATCTTGTAACAGGGAACCGGAAGTACTTGACGACCCAAATGCCTATCATTATTACCAAAGCTTATCCCTCTCTTTGTCTGGTACATTTGGAGATATGAAAAGGGAAGCTTGAGTTTTCCTTATTCTTATCTGAGAAGTAAGATGAAATTTGAAAGCTTAAATTCACGGTGTTTCCCACCAACTGTTCTGTTCCATTTCATCATTTTCCCCAGGAGTGCAAGATCACTACTGACATAAGGCTACTGCATTCCGCCTGGCTTCCTGTTAAGCATCATGACAGGCAGGCCCAAGACTCACCCCATCCGGAGGCCCAGCATATGTGTGTCCTGCTCTTAGCCAGTGCTTCCAGTCATTTTTAAATTCTAACCCTCATTCCTTGGCTTTTGCACTGAAGCCCTTCATGTCCTTGATCCTCAAATAGACGAAAATATTATTGTAGGTTATGCCTTTAAATTTCTTCTTTTTTAAAGGAGGCTTTCCCAAAATCTATACTGGGCCCTATTGCTAGAAAATAAAGATGAATAGTATTTCTAGTCAGAAAGTTTCTCCTGCCTGTTTTCAAGTGGGCCATGTTTATAAGTGTTGGGTTTCTTGTCCTCTCAGATGCAAACTCCCTACTAATATCTTAAAAGACAGCAACAAATCAAACACCATCTGCTGCTTCTGAGAAGGAAGCCAGGCACTGAAGCAAGCCGAAGCTGTGACCAGCCAGGAACCCTAAATACCGTAAGGAGTGAACAATACTGCTCTCTGGCCTGAGGGTCATGGGAAAGAACAAACTAAGCTAACTGTGTTGTGGCTTGAGTCACTGCATTCTGCAGCAGCCTGCATCCAATAGCCCTGACCTAGTGTGCCCTTATCTTCTAGGACATCAGATGCCTGATTATGGCATAAAATTATTATCTAATTATTATTTAATTTTAATTAGTCACATGACTAATTATTCCAAAAAAATATTCTGTAGTCTGTATATGCCCTTTCCTCCTAGGACATCACACTACCACTTATACCAAAAATAGTCTTTTGCTATATATATATATAGTTATATAGTTGTATAGTTATATAGTTTATATATATAGTTTATATATAGATATATACATATATCTATATATAACAGATAGGGAAATGGGCATCTTTCACAATCAAGTTTTCAGATCTTGGAGCTGAAAGCAGCAAATGAAATTAAGACAAAAGAAACCAAGACAAAGGCGGGTAAGAAGGAGGTGGGGGTATAGAGTTGAAATGTGATGGAAAACTGAAGAAAAAAACCCACCCTCTATCTTATCTTACAGGGGGATGGGGGAGTTGTAATTACCCAGTAAGATAAAAAGAAAGCTGTTGAATTTGTAGCAATGAAAATATTAAGACAAATTAAATACCAAGCTTATCTCTGCTGAGTGCTATCGATATTTTATACTAAACATCTGTTCCTTGTATCTCATCTCAAAAACACTTCTACACTTTATCAGCACAAGCACAGCTTTTCAAAGCAAATTAAGCTAAACCATTTTCACTTAATCACCGATTGATCACAACATGCAGAATGCCACATATTGATCTCTGAGAGGCCCGTTTTCCCCAATTCAGGAAAGTATATTGGAGGAAGCACTTGATTTGCAATCAGAGTAAACTGGTTAGGCTTACACTTCTGACATATTTTAAGAAGGAACTATTTCAGTGATTAAATGGATAAAACAACAAGTATTTCTGTAAGAGGTAAAAAATAGGCAATTTCCACCTTTTAGCCTACTGAGTTGAAGCACAACAGGAAATCTGAGAGATCCTTAGACTCTAATAGGACTCACTGGGGAATGTCAACAACTGTGCCATTAATAGCTGGGCACTCTGGAGAACTGGAAGCAAACTTTCTTCCAGAACTTTTCCCAAACACCAGTATACTCTAGCTAGGTATTCTCACTCAGATTTACTGTCAATCATGGATCATATTGTGGTATCAAGAGTTGAATCATTGTACCTCCTTACTTTTCAAGCAAGCATTCTCTGTTTTTCTTAATCTAGACACATATGCATGAACTTCACACTTTGTTTGGGGGGATCACACTCAGGAGTGCTCAGGGTTACTCCTAGCACTTCCCTCATTCATGGTGAACTTGGAGACAATCTGGGATACCAGGGATTAAACCCAGGCTGGATGCATGCAAAGCAAGTACCTTACCCATAGTTATTTTCTCCCAGCCCTCGTCACACTTTTATTTGTAATGCACCATAATGTGGCCTAAACAAAAGACATTGGCGGATTGAATCAGGCCTCTGGTCATCAATTTAAAACACTCTAGTCTAGTCCTTCCATTCAACACAGAAGAAAGCAATGAAAAGTCAATAAAAGAACAGGCTTTGTTTTTAGAATATAGCTTTTCCTGGAATTAAATCCCAATTTCACACTGTACACAAAAACTTGAAGGGGTATAACAAAATAAATCACCCCCTCACTGGTAATGGGAATGTAAATTTATCCAGCCACTGATGGAGACATCTCAAAGAAATTAAAACTAGAAATATCCATGCATGCTCATTGCAGCATTACTTATAATATTTAAGTAATTTGAATGTCCAATGACAGAGGAGTGAATATAGAAGGCTTTAGCTGATGGAAAACTGCTTTTTGTTTTGTTTCATTCTGTTTTGTTTTAAAACAATCTAACCTGTTTCTCAGACATTTATGAAAGATGAAGGAGAGGGGCCAGGGCTCCCTAAACGTGCCTGACTCAAGCTTCCCAAGCTATATGGAGAACAAATGTTGGACACTGTCAGACAAACTGGATAGCTAGAACTAGCATGTTCAGCTTCCTTGACCCTTTAACCAAACATTTCCTCCATATATAGGGAGGTCATTTTAATCTAATTTTTCTGTACACAGAGTTTTGGTCTTTCAAAAGATAATCTAAGGCAGGAAATGTTAATTTGTGTTTAAATCATACAACAAACTCTTCAGCTGAATCCCTAGCCTTTAACCAGTTGGTGTGGCAGCTCAAACTTCAGACTCCTTACAAATTCCAGTCGTTTCTGGAGCATGAATGCAGACCTCGGGGAAAGAGAGAATGTGAACATGCCTCCCGAACTGGAAGGTTACAGATCTATTACTCATTTTACTCCAAGACCCAGGGAATCTATCTATGCTCAGAGCTCCAACCAACTTCAAAGAGAGACTTAGGATCACAGAGGCTCGATAAAATAATGGAACAGGAATAAAACTGCCTCTGTGTGAATTTGATTGGAAAGGCAGGAACCTAGCTTCATTTACCTAAGGAGCTAATGCTGAAATTAAAACCTTGATATCCCTTTGTGTTCTTCGGAAAGTCTAGATTATGTACCAATGATGAACCTACAGAAACTAACAATAGAAATTATGGGGAGATCAAACAAAAGTGGGCACCTTGTCTTGCTCTTCATTTCAAACGATTGCCCTTACATATGTACTTATCATTTTTACCTCTTTAAAAAATTACAAAATTTTCCCAGAATCAGCATAGATTACAATTAGAAGAATTCCCCCACCCCCTCTCTTTTGGCCCTGAAGGGTTCTAGGGAGAGACTTTAGTATTTTTCTCTTTGTAAAAGAAAGGCTGGCTTTGAGGCCAGGGTCTCTGAAATGAGGCATTGCAAATATCCTTTGATGAATCAGCCTGCGTGAAGGAGAAAGGGAGAAGGAGAAGGGAGCAGCAGATTGATTGCAGCTAATGTACCTCTCACGCCATGCCCTTTTTAATCTTCCTCCAAGGGCCCTGGATAATCAAGAGGCCAATCATGAATCCATCAAGGGGTCCTTCTCTCGGGGCAGTTTCCAAACTGTTGAAGCCCTGTCTCAAATAAGCTTTTTCAGGCAGTTAGCCAGAGTACGGAGAGAATGGGATCTTGCAGGCTGGTGGTAGAGGGGAAATATGAAGCATCAGCTTCAGGGGACCAGCCTCTCCAGACTTCCAGTAAGGAAAGCTAAAGATAGGACTTTGCCATGAGCTGCACTGATCAATCAATCAATCAATCAATCAATCAATCAATCAATCAATCAATCAATCGAATATCCAACTGTCAGGGACGACGCCAGGGAACAGTGCCGGGAAGCGGAGTTCCTTCTACCTCCAAAGCCGCGGGGAATGGATGAAGACTCAGGAATCCGATGCAGTTTTAAAAGGCTTTACTTATCACAGGTTCAGGCATATAAATCAGCAATAGGAAAAACCCTGTGCTTAGGATTCCCAGCTAGAACCCCAGACATGTATGCCAAGATGGTGGTCACCACATGTTAAGGCCCTGAAAAAAGGAGAAAAAAGACAAGACTCCCAAGAAGGGTGCGAGCTCACAAAAGAGAGCCCAAAAGAGAGAGAGAGAGAGCACGAGAGGAAGCAGGCTGGTTTTATACCCCTGCAACTCAACCTCCCACTATTATGGGAAGCAGGAAGGGTCAAATGCCCTTAGGTAATTTCTCCCAGCACCTCACCTAGGCCCTATTATATGCTAATGTTTTGAGCCAAGATCTGCCTGGAAATGCCTTTATAGGGTAGAGAGGGGGTTTCTGAGATGGTGTGTCTGTACCAAAAGAATAATACTAATGCCAGTTAAATATTTCTCCAAGCCTTCACAAGTCTCGTCTACTTCACGGTAGTTTTGTATTTTAGTTGCCTTTGAGTGATCAGGGAGCCATGCTTGCTTGCTTAGAGGCAAACAGCATTTCTCTCTGGTCTAATTACTTAGAGATCCAAAGTGGACAGGCAAATATGCTGGTAAGATCTAGCTAGTCCCACGATGATTGTGGTAGCATGAGAGAATATTTATACCAGCTAGTACAGAATACATGGTCAGATAAACTGCCACATTTAGACTACCCTCTTATCTACAAAGTGATTTACAGGAGGCTATCCAGAGCAGATACAGAGGCTCTTAGAGGAGTCCTGCAACACCCAACTTCACAAGATGTGGGGGCATACAGGCTATTCTGGATAAGACAAGAATAATAATAATAATGACATGGAGAATTTCATAGGGCCCAGAAAATCCAGAACGACTAAAGGAAAACTCCACTGGGGTTTGGTTCCACAAGGTAATTTCCTACAGTAGACACTTAAGGTCCACTTCTATACATTGTGTTAACTGTCCCCTGAAGGGCCGATGCCTCTGGGGTCCTTTTGTCTAAAAAGTGAGCATGAAATATCAGTACTTTGGAAGGTGTGGAACTGCAAAAGAACCGCTTCTGCAGGAAAGCCCAAACATCTGTGAGTTGCGAGAGCACAGGGCTGCCTGTTTCTCTGCCTTCCCTGGCAGCATTTGGCAGCTTCAGTCTTGCCAGCCCATAAAGAAATCACCTTTTGCTTTCCTCCAACTTCAGATGGCAGTTGCTTTTAAATTTTGGATGAGGTGTCAAATGAAATTTGACAGCTAACTGATAGGTTCAGATTCTCACGGGGTACTTGATCCCTGAGGACAGGGAAGAAACAAATTCACTGCCGGGCTGGGCCAGTTTTCAGTCAACCCTATCATCCCACATTCAGTTTGATGTGCAACCAAGTGCATTTTTTTGGCAGGGAGAACACTGACCTCTCCTTAAGTGGGCCCCTTGGTGACCAAGGACAATGACTTCAAGAGATATGTTAACCCTCCAAAGTTCTTCGATGTCTCTGAGATTGCTGGTTGATGAGTGACATCAAGGACGGCCTTTGAGGACAATGGGTGACCTGGAATGGGATTTCTGAAAAACTTTATTTAATATCACTGAGGTCTCATTTTATGAGCTGTCTCTCTCAATTAAACAATATTAAACTATTTTTAAATTGCACAGCTTGGAAGAAACTATTTCTTGTCAGAATTAGCATTCCATGTTATTTCCTTACTGAGTATCTTTTAGGGATACATTCTCATCCTCCTGTGATAGGGGTTCCAGTCAAATGGAATTTGGAATGGAAATTCCTCAAATGGAATTTGAGGCCAACAATTCGTAAAACAGACTTCATAGCACCGTTTTTTCCAATGTGGGAAAGGCATTCTTGAACAAGGGCTGGTGTCCATGATCATGCATTTTCTCACCCTTAGTAGAACTGCAATAATTGAAGTTACTGATCTTCTTTTGCTAATTTGCAAAATGACCATAGAGTAGTTCCTAATGGGGATGAACTGAGAAGAATAAATCTGATACAGAGTAAGGACAGAATGGAGGATACTTTGGGGAAAATACATGCCAGTCTACTAATAATAGCCTAGAACCCCATGATTTAACAGACAATGACATCACATATTTTATAACTTAACTTATTCAGATATGACCATAGCATGAGAGGAAACATTGTCTCTCATCCCTTTCCCTCTCATTTTCAGCTTTCTATTTCCACACTATTTTTCTAATGTATCAGGGGATGAAGCTTGTAGTTTATTGCATGAACTCCAATGTTTGAAATTAAAAAGTTGAATTTGAGAGTAGAGTTGGCTAGCATGTAGAAGAGGAGTGCAGACTGGCCATGCATTAGGTTTTGAGTTTGATCCTTGTAAACCACAAGAAGAAAACAGAATGTTTATTTCATTTCATATTTCTAGACCATTCCATTGAGTATGTCTGTGAGAGGCAAACTAGAGAAGCAGCAAATTGTCATTTAAAAAGAAAATGAGGTTTGCATCTTAGTGTACTATAAAAAGGGAACAGAGCCAGGGAAAATAACGCAATCGAGTTTTAGCATTAAATTAAAAAACAAAGACTTTTCCACTCCGTAGTGTCCTTACCTCTGAATAAAACAGCTGCCATTACCCCAGTGATCCCTCTACCTGAATAAATTATATTACAGTGGTTATCTCTGTTTTTTACACTATACACCATCCTGGGCTACAGACTAGCAGCTGAAAACCACTGGTCTACCAGGTTGGCCAAAGAAGTTAGGGCCAATATGAAACTTTTGAACAAAATAGGCTAAGCAGGAGAAAAGAGTCTTAATCAAAAGAGTGGAAAACAAGAGAAAAATTAAAGTGTCATAATCTATAAAAACATACAGTTGAATACAAAGTAAAGCATAATTACACTAAGAAGGCTCTATTCAATTTACTAAATGAAGGCTATAAACTCCCTTGTGTTTGCAATACAAAAAAAGAAAAATCAAAGGAACAAGGGCTGTACATGCCCTTGTTCAGAGCACCAGCAGAAAGAAAGTTTTTTATAGATTTAACAAACATTGACTAAATTCTTGCTATATGTCAAGTGACATCTTAAGCTCCTTGGGACATATCAGTGAGGAAACCAGAGAAAGATTCTTGACCTTGAGGAATTTATCTTCTAGGGGACAGAACAGCTAACACAAATCAAACATATACATGATACTGTGGAAGGTGATGAGTATTATTAAAATAATCAAAAGTGCATTTTAATGATAAAAATAGAAAAAGAGGGAGAGAGACAAGTCATTTGATATGGTTTAAGAAGTGTCAGAATAAGTGGTTGGAGAAGGGTCAGAATAAGTGGCCGCTCTGAAGGCTACATATGAAGAAATACCTAAAAGAGTGGAGGGAATTGCCCCTACTACACCCCTGTTCTCCCTCATGGTAATTCAATTCACTGGAGCACATAAAATATTGTCATGACCACAGAATGAATATTTGAAGGGAGGAGGGTAAGGACATTAAATGATGAGAATAGTGAGAAGCTGGTAGGATCCATTGACTAATGAATCTGACTGAGGTTAGAAGTTGGAGCGTGGAACACATGCATGCCATTGAGTGACAGGCATTGTTTGAGGATGGGTTTTACATTCTGAGAAACTCAAAGGCATTATCTTCATTATCTCCTTTTGAATTACACAATGGTAGCCCAGCCTACCAGATACCTTAACTGTCAAGGATACTCTGTTGGGACCAATTCATCCTTGTCCAAGCAGAATACAGTGACACTATCATACAGATGTTAGTTATTATAAGAAAAATACTCTTGATGTTGGATCACTGCAGTAAGTACTTGAGGTAGGACAGAGTGAAACATTTTTGTAGCAGGTAGCTTTAAAATGAGGATCCAAGGAGTTAGAAGATAAGGTTATCTCTGTGAATTAAAAGCAAGACCGGTGTGTAGAGAACAGCAACTCTTGGGGTGGGAGGATAACTAAAATGAGAAAAATAATGACCTGACTTCTACAATTCACAGCGCCAATTGGGGGAAATGAGTGATATAATCTGATAGCTTGAGTCCCAGCACTGATTCAATTTATTTAATTATTTTTTGCTTTTTGGGTCACATCCAGCAATGCTCAGTGGTTACTCCTGGCTCTACACTCAGGATTACTCCTGACAGTGCTCAGGGGACCATATGGGAGCCAGATTCTAACCCAAGTTGGTCACATACAAGGCAAATGCCCAACCTGCTGTGCTATCACTCCAACCCCAGAACTGATGTTTTAAGCAATGTGAGGGACATGATCTGAAAACTACACTGAGCAGCAGGAATTATAATCACCTTATATATAAGATAAGGAAAAATATGAGGGAAAAATATGATTATAAGGGAATCCATTTTCTTAAGGGAAATCCAGTTACAAAGAAGTTTTATCTAGGGTGAAACTTTGGTGGAATTTGAACATCATAACTGAATTCAGGAGCCATAGACAATTAGAATTTATATTTCATTGATGGATAAATTTCCCTTTTAATTTAAATATGGGAGCAATATGATCAGGTCTTAGAATTGGTGCAATCCTTAATTCTCAATGTCATAACAAAGGAAAAAGAGTTGAATCATTAAAAAAAATGATCTACTATCTTGTGATTCTCTCTTCTTTGGATCGATGATAGAAGAACACCATGGATATTGTCCTTGCTGCATGAAAGAAGGGATGGCATATCCTGTTATTTGTAAGTTTGATCAATCATTTCCAACTCATTTCCCATTTTTCCTTTTAAAGAACCTACCACACCAAGAATTTCAATAGTAGCAAGTGAAATAATTTGGGTATCTGACAGGCAATTCAATATCCTGGCAGATTCTTTAGATAATCAGACACCCAGGAGAAACTTGTAAATTTATTTTATTCATGGTCAATTTGCTATGGCACATTTTTCTCTACCAGCTCAACTCAACTTTTTACTCAACAGAGAAGTGCAGGATCATTATGTAGCAGAACAACAGCTAAGGTGGTTAACCAGGCAGAGATCATCATTTCTGCAAACAAGCCCAGTCCTTGCCTCCTGGATCCTTAAATGAATTGCACTCAAGTCTTTGTTCATCCATTAGAGAGCTTGTGTCAGACTCTTGTGGCTCAGATACACAGAAGAAATAGGCACAATTCCTATGACTCTCTGTGGCTCCTGAAGTCAGTGAACTCTGAAGCAATTGCCAGAAGATTAAGAGACCAGCTGATCCATGGGTCAAGAGCTAGAGAACTGAGGTGGAGTCAAATATAAGTTCTTCAATCAAGCCACCCTACAAGTGTTATAATCAATAATCTCAGGAGATGATTATATTTACTGTAAATATAATCAAAATCTGTTAATTGTAGAAGCTCAAATGTAACCACATCCAGAGTTTAGGAATGAACTGGACCTATAGAAGGCTCAAGGGGCAGTAACAATGGGTAGCAAGAGAAGGAACCACAGTGGACATAAACTGCCCTCTACCAGTGGCTGCACAAAGACCAAATGGGGGCTCAAGGAAAGGACACTGTTGATAGCGTTCAGAAAGGATGTTGCAAAAGAAAAAAAAACACAGAAAAAAAAACTCAACAACACACACACATACACACCCCCAAAACAGAACAACAACAACAACAACAAAAACACTTGCCAAGTTCTCAACAGAGGTAGATCAATAAAAGTTAGTGATCAGGAAGATTTAAAGAAGTCTGATTCGAGAACTAAGGCACTGCACAGAGTTAGAATAGGGACACCCTGAGGAAACTAGGCACCTTCTAACCTAGGACAGAGGAAGGTTGGAGGCTTAAACATCTACCTGACTCAGAGATTTCCATGTTAAACTGAACTCTGACATAGATTTAACTGGAACAGACCTGTTGTAATGAAAAGGGAAGAAAAGACATCTGTGGGGATTAAAGAGCATTTCAGAGGTGGGGCTGTGTAGGATTGGTGATGTTGGCCTTTGTAGGAAGGTCATCATATAATAGATGAGAGATATACCATACCCAAAGGGTGAGGGGTAGGGAGAGGGAAGTCATATAGCAAGGACTTGGAGCCGTCTGCATGAAATATATAATTAACTTTAACTTTTTAATCACTTGAGTTTTATATGCAAACATTTTACATAGTTCTCAAGAACTCATGAGATCCAGGATATATCCACTCTCACGCTAACATTTTTTGTTAGAAATATTTATTGGAGGTGGGGCATGTAAATCTTTTATATTTTAAGATAAAAAAAAATGGTTCTTTGGTCACCCCTATAAACTACCTTTTAAATATATCTTTTAAGGGCATCTGTTAGTCATAGAGTCAATAATTTTCCCAGATAATTTAGTGATTCTATAATCAAAGAGCCAGTGAGTGATTGATTGTAGCTCTATATTTATTTCTGTCTGTCTATCTACCTGTCTGTTGGGAAGGAAGAATAATTTCTTCTCTACCTTCTAGATTATTGGCTAAAATACCCTCTATTAAAAAAAAACACATGATCAGGAGAGCAAAAAAAAAAACCCAAAATTTAATAACATGCACATCAATCATGTTTTTGTTTAATTGATTAAATCATTTTTTTTTATTTTTGGGTCACATCTGGCAATGCTCAGTAGTTCCTCCTGACTCTGCACTCAGGAATTATTCCTAGGGACCATATGGGATGCCAGGGATAAAACCAGGTAGGCCTCATGCAAGGCAAACACCTTACCCACTGTATTATTACTCTGGCCCCATCCCCATTTTGTTTAAAGGTGTTTTGCTATAATGCAGACGAAGAAAAACACAGATAATATGGAATGGAATGCTTTCTATTGAAGTTGTTTTACTTTAACCTCTTGAAGAGGGAGCATGAGGACTTGTTACATACTTCTGACATCCTGGACAGTGTCCCAGGGAGACAGATTCCATTATCAAAACACAAGAATGGATTAAAATGGACCTTCTGAACTAAGCTCATGAGCTAAAGACAAAGGATGGGTGGTATGTGACTGGGAAAGGAGTAATAACGTCACGTGGATCCCCACTGGTGGCTTATGTGAGGCTGGAGAAGAGAGATGGTCACTTTCTCCCCATCTGCCTCTAATGCCACATGTGCTCGGCCACACAGGCTCTGGCAGCATATGTGAAAGTTTCCTTTGTTCAAGGTGACTTTTACAGGTTTTTCTTAAGCTGCCCCCTTTTGGGCTTCTACTTAAGTTAAAATTGGTTGCTAGTTAAGGGCAGTTCCCAAGTGAGGTAGAGTTGGGAGTGGTCTTTGAAAACTCCTTTTCTTGACCTCTGTTCCTACTGGATCTTCTCTTGGAGGGTGGGTTCCAGCCTTCTTTGGTTTGGGTGAACTCCTGGTAAAGGCCTCATCAGGTCCTGGTTCCTGACTCCACAAGGTTGTTCTAAACAGTCTTAGGGCCACTAGTCCTATTTCCAGAGAGTTTTGCAGTCCTATTCCCAGACAGTCTTCCCTGTCTGCTTGCCTGCCCTATATCAGTGGTGTCCAGAAAAGATCAGGTTATGGAAAACAGGTTGACCTATATGATTCAACCTCCACTGATAACGAATGAAGAGATTTTGTCAGGTTGACCCCACTTTTGGGACAATCAGGAGTAATGCCCTTGGAACTAGAGATTTCCCTTTATACACGTGAAGGGCTCTTACAAAATGATGGCTTCTGTCTCCAGAGCTGTTTCAATATCAGCTATGACATAAAAATAACCAGTTCAAAATACTCTTTAATACCAATGACCAATATTAGGGGAACACAAGGTTTTCTCTCCAGCTTTGTCTATGTTTCAATGATTTTGATGCAGGTGGGCCTCACGGGTGGCTTATGTGAAGCAGGAAGGGGAGAGAGATGGTTGATTTCTCCCCAGCCATCTCTGCTGCCCGGAGGCTTAGGACTAATAAAGTCTTTGATGAGCCCCTGCATGGCGTGGGACTGAGCCCCACCAACCCCACAAGGTGGCCGTCAAGCCACACCTGATGCCTGCTCTATCTGTAGGCACTGGGGAGCTGATCCCCACCATCCGAGGTTTCTCGGGAGCCATGGACTCAGGCTGGAGTGAGGAATTGCTCTTTTGCAGGAAAGTCAGTCCTAGGCCTTACCCAGGGTTGCCTCAGGGTTCTTGTCTTCCTTGCAGAAAAAGAATTTTCAGGAGTCAAGGAGCAGTGAAGTAAAACAGGTTTTATTAAGGAGATTTTAGGAAAGGGAAGGGGAGAAAAAGAGAGTGAGTAACACACTCAAGGGAGAACATGGGCTATTCCAAAGACGGAGAGCACCAACTGATTTTTGAATGGGGTTTTATCCTCTTTGACTGGAATGCTCTGGAGTCTTCTGTGAACTGGGTCCTGGGCCAGGAAGGCTGATCCATCTACCTCAGGAGATTTAATCAGCTAAAGCCATTAGAAGGGCCTGTGGCCTATGAGCTTTACAGGTTCCCTTTGACCTTCCCTTCCCTCAGGGTCTAATGTTGATAGTGTATCAAGTTTGGTTCTGATTTCCAAACAGGTGACTCTGGATAGCTGAAGGACCAGTTTTTTTTTCTTCTTCAGGAATTTTTGCCATGTGGCACCCACTCTGTCTCTCTCTGCCTACAACAATTTCACTGACATTATCTTTTTTTCTTTCGTTTTGAATTGCACCAGGCAATGCTCAGGGGTTATTCCTGGCTCTGCACTCAAGAATTACTACTGGCAGTGCTCAGGGGACCACATGGGATGCTGGGGATTTGAGCCCAGGTAGGCTTCATGCAAGGTAAACGCCCTCCCTGTTGTGCTATCACTCCAGCCCCTAATACTATCCTTTTTTAACAGTGCATTTCTACTTTGATGTGTCATTTTATGTTGCCTTTTATTCTACATCAGGAAGATAATATGCCTAAAATTGAAAATAATATATGTAAAGAGTTAGTATTTTAAAATATTGAAACTACAGGTGTCAGAGAGATAGTGGAAGAGTAAAGGTATATTGCCAACCAGGTCTGGCATCTGGTATCACAGAGGGTCTTCCATACCCCACTTCCCTATACCAGGGAGCCCAGGAATGAGTCCTGTGCAGAGTCAGGAGTAGCCCTGGAGCACCGGTGCATGTGGTTCAAATTCCCAAATAGCCTCAAAACCATAGTGCATACATCAATATTAGTATTTCGGCATGAAAAGTTTTTCTCTCCTTTCAGATAAAAAAAAATAAGTAGATCAGCTAAAATTATTTAAATAGACTAAAATTCCAAATACTTGTTTTTTCTTTTGGCTCCTTCTCCCTAAAAGTTCCAAGGGAAAAAGGACACCCAGTTTGGAATTGGACCTAAGACTATTTTAGGCATTCACAAGAAGTAGAACTTTTCCAGACTTCAGAATACAGTAGTAGGGAAAGAAAACTCCATTGTTGAGGAAACTTCTTATTTAAATATGCATGGGTAAGTGTGATGGCTTAGCCAGCTTGGAGAAGCTGAAACAAAGGGAGGGCAATTTACTTTGCATAATAATGTCATGGAGATTTAGGCCCTGGAGAAGGAAGGCCTGCTGGTAGAAATGATAGAAATAGAGGTTTGGGATTGGGTGAAGGAAGAAAGGAAAGAAAGGAAGCTTGGGCGACTTGGTAGAGGGTTTGGGGGGGTAGGTGGGTGGGTGCTGAACAGTCAGCCAGCAGGCTGAGGGCTCACAGAGCCCGATGTGTTTTCTGGAGCTTATTGAGGGAGTCTGTTCAGAAGCATTCCTGGCTAATAGAACTTGTTCCTGCCAGAGACACCATTTCCCTGCCTTTAGACTTCTTCAAGGGAGAATGCATCAACTCTGCTGGTGATCTCAGCCCTGGAGAATTAGGGACCAGAGGCTTCCTTCCAGTGGAGAGAAGAGAAGCAGAGCTCACAGCAGCTGTCTGCAGTGAGAAACCCAGGAGTCAGTATTGGAGGTGCAGGTTCTGCACCAGACTCTGTCTGATTACGCTCCCTGTGTGATGAAAAACCTCTTCAACCTCTCCATCACCTTTTCATAGGTCACTTCCACCTCAAGGTCATGCTCTCCCTACATTCTTTCCTGCTCCTGCATTTTTCAATCTCAGGCTAGTTAGGCCACCCAGGAATGGCTTTGTCTAGACTTGGGATCTATCCTTTTCCCTTTGATATAAAATTTTCTGGAAGAAAGACAACCCTCCACCTTCTACTGTGTGGAAGAGTAGGACCTTCTTGTGGCCAGAGGGTCCTCCAAGTCAGCCAGAGGTGATCCTTGAGCTTAGAACCAATAGTAAGTCCTGAGCACAGGCAGGTGTGGTCCCAAACCAAAACCAAACAAACAAACCCCCAAAAAAAAAACACTCTAGTGAGCCCCTATTTGCAAACAGTGAGGGTCTAACTCCCTACTTGGTTTCCTCCTGTACTTACAAATTTCTTCTTTTATTGCTGTCAGAACCTCTAAGGAGCCTGAGAAACCAAGGGACACCCCCTCCCAGTCCTAACATGCTTCCCTCCCCACTGGTTCTCACAAAGACAAGGATTTACAACTTGCCCACTTTCTTATCTAGAAGTCAGCCTGGCCCCACATCCCAACTAGCTCCCCTGCATGGTTGAGAGCAAAATAAACAAGGATAACAAGTTGTAAAGACAACTTGTTATCTTAAGAACTCTGGTGCCTGAACAAGAATGTGCACCTGGAGATGGGGCAGGGGTCTGTGGCTGCCCAGGCAGATATAAGTTTGAATATGTTTTCCTTTAAAGTAACTTGCTCAGCAAGTTGTGATGCCAATGTTAAATTTTAAACCTGTTCGCTGTAAACTATGTAGTGGCGGGAAAATTGCTATATAATTCCATCCCTTCTCTACCCAGGGGCCGATTGCTGCAGCCAGATCTGCGTGTCTAGGTTGAACGATTGGCTCCAGCATGCTGGCATAATAAAGCTCTACTTGGTTTTTTACATCCCTGCGCCTGTGCTTTGTCTTCCTGAGAGGCCCAAGGAGAAAGTGATCCCTAACATTGTTTGTTTTGCTTTTTTTGGGTCACACCTCGTCATGCTCAGAGGTTACTCCTGGCTCTACACTGAGAAATTACTCCTAGTGGTGCTCAGGGTAGCATACAGGAAGCCAGGGATCGGACCTAGGTAGGCTGCATGCGAGGCAACCGTCCTCTCCTCTGTACTATCATTCTGGTCCCAAATTCTTCCACTTCTGGTTAAGGGATTTAAATCTCTTTGCTATTGCAATATCAATGGCAAAAGCATTTTTGCCACTTTGGTTCTAGTGTATATGTCAATCAAGTACTCAGGGAAACTGAGGAAAACATTAGATTTCTGCACAGACGCAGAGTCTACCTGACTTCAGCTGGTGGAACTTGTTTTATCTTACCATAATCACCATTTCTCATCTACTACTACCTATCCCAAGTGTATAGAAGTTTTATGGGTTCTTCCTTTATTTCTACTCAGGAGCTGAAACTGGCCCAAAGAAATTGATAATTGAATTCCGTATTAGAAGTCAGAAAACTTGTCTGGGCAGGAATGACAGACACTGTCAAAAATAACTGTTTATCTTGTTGTAAAGGATCAGAGGGCAGAAACCTTAATCAGAAATTTGGCTCAATAGATTCAATAGGAGGGAATTTATTGATCACGCTAGGGCCCACCAGTTTTCAAATTATCCTTCTTGTAAATGGGCCCCTCTGTTGTGTTTCTCTATAAAATTTTTTCTATGTGATTGTGTGGCTAGGCAAGATGCATACTCTGAAGTGTGGCCTTCAGTATCTTCCAACCGGCCGGTTTGTTGCTGATAAACTCTTTCTGGACCCAATACCTTTTATTCTGCCTGATTGGCTCTGAGTGCTAGCAGTCCTGGACCACCTCTGCTTTATGGAAATGTCAATCAGTGCACAGAGCCGCCTCCTCTCCTTCCTTCCCCAGGATGAGTTTGTGAATGGCGAAACCTGCTCTATTTGGTGCTCAAACATATTGAACTGAATGACTCACAATACAATGGTGTAAGCAAATGCACTCCTGTGAGGTTTTCTCTGGCACAATGTCAAAAGGAACCAAATATTGATCGGCTGAGACAGCAACATTCACAGAATCAGACATTACCTTGCCCCCAGCATGGAAGACAGGGCTCATGGCCCACCGGGTGCCAGGGAGCTCCTAGGCCACATTCTCTGCTTTTCCACATTGACCCCCTACAGATAACAGGAGCCAGACCAAGTCTTTCGGTTCCACTCCACTTGGTTCCCTTTTTCCCCCAAGACAGTTTAAGAATCCCGCTCAGTCTCTCCCAGGGTATGGCTCTACCCAGGACTCACCAGCAGCGGCAGGGTCTGCCCAGGAGAGCACTCCAATAAACTTCTCCTAGTCCTTCGTTTTTCCTTGTCTTTGTCCTCTCTCCATCTGTGCCAGTTGAGAACAGTCATCTATCAATTCCAAAGCAGCAGCTTGAAAGGTCTCATTTACTGGCTAGAGTTAGGAGTCCTGAAATTTCCATCCCAAGTGTCTTATGAATTTTGAATTGTTTCCTCCTGCTTACTGGGCTATCAAGAGGCCCTCTATTGCCTGCCTATTTGTCATCACCATTATGGGCATGTTTCCCTTACATTTATCATTATCCATGTTACTCACATGTAACATTGATCTCATGTCATGTGCATAAAACGGAGTAGAGACACAATCTCATCCTATTGTCGCAGGCAGGATGATGGGAGAGAGGCTTGCTGAGGATGTAAGTTGTGAAAAAAAGACTGAGATCTAAGCCAGCCAAAAAGGCGGTTTAGGTGCCCAGAAAACCATTGAGATGCAAAATGTGCCAAGGCTTCCTGAGAGGAGAGGGTTCTGGATGCCCTGAGAGGAGAATATCCACCTTAGGACAAAGGGTGGCTCAGAGCTAAAGCACTGGAGTGGCAAGCAGGAGGCCTTGGATTCCATCCTCAGCTCCTCCAAAACCAGGAGCAGCTCCAGAGACTCATTAGCAGTGACCTCACACTGACAGGTACAACAGACACAATCAGGTAAGCAGTTCTGTTAAAATAGCAAAAACTTATTAAAACTCTCTCCTCCATGGCAATCACCCCCTAGCACAGTATTTCTGGAAAGGTGGCCTTATCTGAAAGCAGCTCAGGCACCTGGAAACCAAAGTCTGGGTAGGATTTAGGACTAACGACCCCCCAGGTCTGCGGAGGGGGAGAGAGGGAAGCTGGAGAGGCCAGTCTTGAGGCGGCCTACTCACCCCTCCCCACGTCACATAACCCTGCCCCTCATCCTCCTAGCCACCCACACCCATAACACTTGTTTATCGTTTGCCTCTTTTCTCTCTCTTAATTTCTTTCTTTCCTTATTTCCTTTCTTCATTCTTTCTCTCCCTCCTTCCTCCCTTTCTTCCTTCTTTCATACCTTCCTTCTCTCTCTCTCTCTTTCTTTCTTTCTTTCTTTCTTTCTTTTTCTTTCTTTCTTTCTTTCTTTCTTTCTTCTTTCTTTCTTTCTTTCTTTCTCTCTCTTTCTTTCTCTTTCTTTCTTTCTCTTTCTTTCTTTCTCTCTTTCTTTTTCTTTATTTCTCTCTCTTTCTTTCTTTCTTTCTTTCTTTCTTTCTTTCTTTTTCTTTCTTTCTTTCTTTCTTTCTTTCTATATATGATAATCTATACACTATATAATTATTAATAGAATTTCCTTAACAGGACCAAAGAGATACTACAGTGAATAAAGCACTTGCTTTGCACATAGCCCACATAGGTTCAACCTCTGGCCCCTATATAGTCCACCAGTCCCTGTCAGGCATGACATCTGATTACAGAGACTGGAATAATCCCTGAGAACTATTGTATTTGGTCCAAAAACAAACACACAAACACAAAAAGCTAGTTTCCTTACTATCTTCCACTGTGAACCTTTCTTTCTCTTGCTATTTTTTCCTGACATACACATACATCATGACATGCCTTGGCTAACAGTGACTGGGCAGTCAATGGCTGTGTCCCAGGGAGCTGGTCCATGGCTGTGCATATTCACGGGCACTTGGGTCTCTTACTGTGTTGCAGTGAACATTCTCCCTCCTTTCTTCCCTCTCCTATTTCCCGTATCACACAGTAACCTCTAATTTGAGTTTAAAGCTTTGTTACTTTGTCTGGTGAGATCAGTTTATAATTGGAAAAACCAACCCCCCTTCATCTAGAGCATCTCTAGATGAAGCATCTAGATGCTCTAGATGGACGTGAGGAAAATGGGGAATGGATGTGTTCTCAGATCTTATTTCTGCACTGGGGCAAGCATGTGGTAACAGAAAAATCAAGACTCTCTCTTGAAGTTCATCAGAGCTTAGGTAGAATCCTGACTCTAATACTCAAATATGTTCCTATGTTTGTGTCTATTGCATCTGGTTGGTGATTTCGGGAACTTTTAGGCTGTTTTCTCACTGGAGACATGGAGAAGAGCATTCCAATCTGAAGGATGTCATGAAATTGTGTAAATGAAAATTTTCGATGTCTGGTGCATGTACATAAATAAGGAAGGCAACTGAGTATGTCATTAATTATTCTTGTATTACTGTGATGACTTTAGATCTTAATGTAATAAATTTGGTGGGGAAACCTATTATTGATTAATATTATTACACCATGTCTAAGCATGACAGAAGTAAAAATAAAAGGAAAAAAAAGTAAAGCGTAAATTCTTTGACATAACCATGAATGCACATTGTACAGCCAAAGACTTATCATAGATGCCCTACTGGTAAATTATAGAAACTCTCAGGGTATAGAGGTCTTTGTTTCTCTAAATATGGAGGGAGACAGAGACAGAGACAGAAAGACAGAAGACAGAGACCCCTAGCAGACAGAAAGACAGAAAGACAGAGACTCCCTAGCAGATGGGGTTTGGCAAGTGCTTACAACTCCAATATAAATAGACAAAAAAGTCATAAAAATCAGTAAACACAATCTAGATATAAATACTACAACTTCATCTTTTATGTCACTTAAATAATTAAAAGGCTTCTCATTGAATAATGAAGTTATTTAAGGAGAAAAAATCAGAAGAGCATCCAGCCGGCAGATCTAACTGCTTTTGCCTCGAGTGACATGCTCCCAGCAGGGTTATATTATGCCTTCATAAACGTGCTCTGTCATTTGTTTTTCAATGTTGTTATTTTTGGTAGACAGTAAAAAAATGTATCTATCCATGTTGCACAAAGGCTCTGGATAAAAATAAAGGATGGAGTGATTCCTAATGCAGATGACTCCTTCCAACAATTTTATGTCAAACCTGCCCAAGCCAGAGGGGTAAGAATGATGCTCCAGCGCATAAATGAACAAATTCAGGGGACTTTGTAAGGCCAGAGGGGCTTCTCTGTAACAGTGGCCATAGTTCGATTAACAGCACAGTACAGAGTTCTCATTTTGCCAAGATTAACATTGCTTAAAAAGTTGTCAATAAGGGTTTAGTTCTGCAGTGAGCAAAATTTGAAAAAAATTGCAGGTTAACACAATTAAGTCTATTTTACCAATTGTACCCCACCACCCTCTACCTTGGATTTTCTGCTTCTCGATGGCCTGGCTGACCACCTCCCTGTCACCTCTTTCTAACTGGGTGGGGGTAAGTCTCATTCACAACATCCTTGCTAGGCTCTCTGCAGTTGGATGCAGACCTATAATTAAGTTCTTCCCCATGGACTGTGAGTCAAAGTTAGTTCATGACCTGGCCCACAATATCTCCCCTGAGCACTGCTCCTAAGCTCACACACTTTCTTTTTCACTATGTATTTGATTGCCTGTCAATCGTCTTGAGTTGCCTGCAAAGTCATCTTTTGAAAATGGCAGAACTTCTGTTATCCCAAGTCCAGGGAGCACAGAGCTGACACCTTCCTTAGCCAAATTAAAGCAGCCATTCTGATTGCCTTCACATTCACCTGGCCTTCACTTCTTTGTGGAATATCATATATAAATTTATGCATGTATAAATATTTATAAATATTAGTTATATATGTTGTATATAAAATATATATGTTTATATATATTTTTTGAAGTACATATATAATACATACATATATAGAAATATATGTAAGGATAAATGAAATATATATGTGTGAAATAAATCACTTGATCACTTGAATCCCGTTATTCATCGATTTTGCTCGAGCGGGCGCCAGTAACATTTCCATTGGACCCTATCACGTGCCAATGTAGCCCAATGGCATCTGGTTGATTCAGGAATATGAAGAGCCTCAAACCGTTCCTTCAGGGTCTTAACAAGGAAGTCTGACCATCTTGTAGGTGGGCGGCCACGTGATCTTTGGACATCCCGTGGGATCCAGTCGGTAACTTGGCTCTAGTCCAGCGGTTGTCTCCAAATCGCATTACATGTCGCAGCCCATCTGATTTTCGATGCCTTGGCAAAGCGAGACAGCGTCCCTGATTCTGGAATAGCGACGGAGGTCAGAACTCCGGATTCCTTCTCTCACTTGAGTGAGGCGTGGATATTCCAAGCATAGCTCTTTCGATGCCTCTCTGGGAGACCGGATAGCATTCTCATCCTGCTTTCGTAGGGCCCAGGTCTCTGAGGCGTATGTTAATGCAGGGAGAACGGTGGAGTCGAAGAGATGTGCCCGGAGCCGGAGGTTCTTTGTCCTTTTAGCTATTTCTTCGATGCCTTTGAAGGCATTCCATGCCGCTCTCTTCCTCCTGCGCCAGCTCAGGTTTTAGGTCGTTCATCATGTTGACTTCTCGACCTAGGTACACATAACTGCTGCATTCAGAGATGTTTGTTCCATTGAGAGTGAATGGGGCCTCTGGAACTAGTTCATTTCTCATGAACATAGTTTTCTTCAGATTCAGCTGTAGACCTACCTTTCCACATTCTCCCGGTCAAAGTCAGCCAGCATTTGTGCCGCTTGGCTAATGTTTGGTGTTATTAGAACGATGTCATCAGCCGGAGCGGGAGGTGGTGTAGTTGCCGACCATCTATCTTCACTCCCATTCCTTCCCATTCTAATTGTCTCATGATGTTCTTGAGGGTGGCACTGAAGAGTTTTGGTGAGATGGTATCACCCTGTCGAACCCCTCTTTTGACATCAATGATCACTTCTTTGTAGAATGGTGAGATCCTGGTGGTGAATCCGTAATACAGCTCACGAAGGATCTTGATGTATTGGGTTTGAACACCCTGTTTGACTAGGGCTTCGATGACTGCTTCAGTCTCCACAGAATCAAAGGCTTTCTGTAAATCAATGAACGTGAGACAGAGTGGCATCTTGTACTCCCTACAAATCTCAATGAGCTTGGTTACTGTGTGGATATGGTCAACCATGCGAGCAAGCAGGTTTCGGAAAGGATTCAGCACAATCGACCATATCCACACAGTGAAATAAATACATATATAAATTTGAAAAATACATATGTATAAATATGGTCATATTTGTCACTTGTCTTGTCACTTGTCTTCCTGTTGTTCATCAAATTTGCTCGAGCAGGGGCCAGTAACGTCTCCATTCATTGGAATGAGGCGCCCATTATCATTACTATTTTTGGCATATCGGACACACCACGAGTAGCTAGCCAGGCTCTGTCCATAGCTCTGGATTCATCCCAGGGGACCCACTCTTTTTCTATGTCAGACCATCAACCATCCAGGGCCCATGGGGCAGAGCCCTGGGTATAGACAAGCCTGTCTCCTGTCTGCCACCTTCTGGCGAAGCCAGGCACCCGCAGCCACACCTACTCATATAAATTTTTTTTAATATCTAATTTCAAAAAACTCTAAATAATGCTATCCAATTGAAAGTTGCTCTTTATAATTTTTTCTTTGTCTTTTTGAATTATGCAGGCACATTTCACTTTTTTTTTAATTAATTAATTTATTTATTTCACGATCACGATCCACGATCTTCCCGTTAATCATCTATTTGCTAGAGCGGGCACCAGTAATATCTCAATATGTCCTGTCACATGCTGTAGAGCCAAGGGCATCGGCTTGGTACAGGAACATAAAGAGCCTCAAACCATTATATTAGGTCATGAGAATGATCTAATATAATTGTTACTGGCATTTGGCATATCAAATACAACACGAGCAGCTTGCTAGGGCTTGCCGTGCGGGAGGCATACTCTATAAACACCTCCAAATAAAGCCTTTATTGATGAACCGCGCGGCCGCTTGCTTGTGAGGTTCTGCCGGGGTGGTGGGCCAAGGGCTGGAACCCACCATGCCTCCCGACTGCCTCATGAACGGCCGGGCACAGGGAGAGCAAGGAACCGCTCTGCCCCATGTCTGAGAGTCTCTGGACCAGCATACCTGGGCCGGATTGAGGGAAGAAACTGCTCCAGGGTGGGTGTCGATGATCCGGGCTGTGATGGGCTGGTCGGCTGGGTGGAGTTCTGATGAGAGGGAAGTCCAATGTGGAAAATGGCGGCGCCCATGGAGTGAGTGGGGGGTCGCTCTGGCTTGTTGTGAGGTTCTGCCGGGGTGGTGGGCCAAGGCTGGAACCCACCATGCCTCCCGACTGCCTCATGAACGGCCGGGCACAGGGAGAGCAAGGAACCGCTCTGCCCCATGTCTGAGAGTCTCTGGACCAGCATACCTGGGCCGGATTGGAGGAAGAAACTGCTCCAGGGTGGGTGTCGATGATCCGGGCTGTGATGGGCTGGTCGGCTGGGTGGAGTTCTGATGAGAGGGAAGTCCAATGTGGAAAATGGCGGCGCCCATGGAGTGAGTGGGGGGTCGTCTGGCTTGTTGTGAGGTTCTGCCGGGGGTGGTGGGCCAAGGCTGGAACCCACCATGCCTCCCGACTGCCTCATGAACGGCTGGGCACAGGGGAGAGCAAGGAACCGCTCTGCCCCATGTCTGAGAGTCTCTGGACCAGCATACCTGGGCCGGATTGAGGAAGAAACTGCTCCAGGGTGGGTGTCGATGATCCGGGCTGTGATGGGCTGGTCGGCTGGGTGGAGTTCTGATGAGAGGGAAGTCCAATGTGGAAAATGGCGGCGCCCATGGAGTGGGTGGGGGTCGTCTGGCTTGTTGTGAGGTTCTGCCGGGGTGGTGGGCCAAGGCTGGAACCCACCATGCCTCCCGACTGCCTCATGAACGGCTGGGCACAGGGAGAGCAAGGAACCGCTCTGCCCCATGTCTGAGAGTCTCTGGACCAGCATACCTGGGCCGGATTGAGGAAGAAACTGCTCCAGGGTGGGTGTCGGATGATCCGGGCTGTGATGGGCTGGTCGGCTGGGTGGAGTTCTGATGAGAGGGAAGTCCAATGTGGAAAATGGCGGCGCCCATGGAGTGAGTGGGGGTCGTCTGGCTTGTTGTGAGGTTCTGCCAGGGTGGTGGGCCAAGGCTGGAACCCACCATGCCTCCCGACTGCCTCATGAACGGCTGGGCACAGGGAGAGCAAGGAACCGCTCTGCCCCATGTCTGAGAGTCTCTGGACCATTTATTTATTTATTTTTGCTTTTTGGGTCACACCTGGCAATGCTCAGGGGTTACTCCTGCCTCTGCACTTAGGGAATCACTCCTGGCGGTGCTCAGGGGACCATATGGGATGCTGGGGATCGAACCCGGGCCGGCACAGGCCAGCCACGTGCAAGCATGCAAGACAAACGCCCTACCTGCTGGACAATCGCTCCGGCCCCTAGGCACATTTCTGAGTTGCTTTCTTTACATTTTCTGACATAGGGTTGTTACTTGCTAACATATCATATTAAAACCAAAGGCTGGACGTATGAAATGAATGCAAACATAGAAGTGTATTAAATTGATCCAAAGATCAGTATTAGACAGAACATGATGTCATTCCACTAAAGCCTAAATTTAAATAATCCTGTCTATTCTTCCTCCTTAATTTGTCTAGTTGAAGTCAACATCACTAAGAGTCTTAACTTTAATAAAACAGAGACTTTAACTTTGCTTAGGTTTGGAAATAAGATGACATTTGCCTAGGGAGCTTGCACATGTTATGAAGGCATTGTGATGTTCAAACTTATTCATATCTGAATTTCAGTCATACAACTGCCAACACTGATCCCACCACCAGTACCACTTTCTTTCATTGCTGTCCCCATGTTTTGTCCATTTACCAGCCTGTCTCCTTGATCGACACATTTTAAAGCTTGGTTTTTGCCATTTGGAAATATTTTACATTTATTCTGACACTCTGGTTTTCCTCGCTCTTTGCCTATAAAACCCTTCTACAAAATGACTGGTTTGAGGATATGCACACACTTTCTTTCCTCCTGTCAGTGTGTTGCCAATGAAACTTCTAGGCCTGTCACTGTGTCTTTCTATTGATTGGTCCTCAGCTATGCTGGAAGTAAACCTTTACATCTATCCATCAAACTTCTGGAAGATGCCCACACAGCCATCATTCTTTATGCCACTTCTTTGTAAACAGGAGGATTGTGTGCGTGGAAATATCCTTTCCTTGGGTTGTATGAAGCATGTTCACAGGGATAAAATGTCAATAAACTCTTTGAGATAAATATCAAAAAAGGACCTAAATTGTTTTAGCTCACTAAACTTCAAATAATGCTTTTAAACATTTTCATTGACTTTCATATGTTTAACCTCTCAGTTATTATAAAAGGAGTTCATATAAATTATGATTTTATATAAAATATTCAATTAATAAACAGTTTTGAAGAACAATGAATAAATCCTATTTTTATATGATCGCTATTAAACACCTAATCCTAAAAACAATAACTGATTCTTGGGCTAAAACTGTTCATTAGCATGCACTAAATTTGTTGATTCATATTCTTTGATGGGACCCCATAATGAACATGTGGCAATAACTCCTGTTGTTAAAGATGCTAAAGAATCTTTTAACATCCATTAAATGGATGTTATATTGTTCTTCTTCTGGCCTTCAAGAAGAACAGTATTACAGGGGAGCTAGCACATCCCCTACATCATTAAAGCCTGAAGATTTCAGTCAGCAATCCTGCACATCTGAGTTTCTCAACAGATTAATTGTGGATGTCTGATTTCAGAAGAGAGAACATTGGGAATGACATATCCATTCTGTGGAATTGGATATGTGGGCAGGTGGACGTGGCTATCAAAGAAATCTGAGTAGAAGTCATGGATAATCTTCTCCATTGCCTTTCTGGAAGATGTGATAGATCCATCAGGATGTTGGAGGGCAGTCATCTTGGTCTTATAGTTGGTGAAGGACAGGCGGGTGTTGTAAATGCTTTTACCAGCTTCTGCTGTATCTTCCAGTATTTCTGCTCATCTCTCTTTGAGGTCTTCATTTATCGCTTCTCTGCACTGCTTTGCAAGCTTGGATGTTAGCATTTGGTTGCCTGAGACTCGTGCCTTGCCACGTTGGTGAATGAATTCGAGAGTTTTTGAAGACAGGCGTCCTTTTGTGTCTTTCTCTCTCCCGGCATTTTTTGCACAATCATGGAGGTGCTGAACCAGTCAGTTGTATTTTTTCATCGATGTCATCAATGATGATATCTTCCCATGTTGCTACAATGATGCCAAAGAGTTCCCAGTTGGTGGTTGTTCTGGGAGTTCTCTTCTTAAACTTTGCAGCCTTTTCTCCCCGTTCTGTGAAGTAGAATTATGCACGAAGGAGACGGTGGTCTGATCCTGTTTGGAATTTTGGGAACACCACAACATCGGTCATCCAACAAACTCCCAGAACGACCCCAAACTGGGAATACAACCAACTGGTTCAACACCTCCATGATTGTACGAAGAATGCTAAGAGAGAGAAAGACACAAAACGATGCCTGTCTTCAAAAACTCTCAAGCTCATTCGCCAATGTGGCAGGCGCAAGTCTCAGGTGATCAAATGCTAGAGGCCAAAATCTCAAAACAGTGCAGAGAAGAGATAAAGGAAGACCTCAAGAGAGGAGCAGAAATACTGGCTTGTTGGATGACAGATCTAGCTAATCTGGGAGCTTTGTTGTTTTGCTCACTCACAGCTTAATCTATTTTAGCCAAGTTTCATTCTAATGAGACCTCTCTTCTATGTAAACATTGCTAGAGGGTATGGCAGTTAAAGAAGTCACCTTGATTGAATAACTTCTGACTTATACATCTACTAAGACTTCTATGTTTTCTAGATTGGGCACAGTTTCTCTTTATACCCACAGCACCCAGCATGGGACAGTTAGAATTTACCAGGAGACTACCACCCTGGCTACGCTGAGACTATTGGAATGATCATACTAGTTTGCTCTAAGCAGGTGAGTGTGACCCTTTCAGCACACGGGAATAAGATACTCAGAGTCACCCTGGTGCATACAATAATAAGAAGGACCTTGTGGGTACCATCTAGATTACATGAATCTCATGAAATTAAGATGCACTACTTTATATCAGCTCTCTCTCCAGTGTTTTATATATAGGTAATCTCGGGATTAGTCCTTGGCGTAATCTTTGTTTATACCTGCAATAGGGTGCTTCACCACCATTCTACACTCTGTTTAGAGTTCTTTGTTGACACGACCCTCCCTGGATTACTTTGGTGTATATAAGGGGACTGACATGAGCCCCCCTTCGGCTTTTGCTCCTTGCTTTTGGCTTTTGGCCTTTTGCTCTTTCTTCTGTAGACTCATCTCAGGTGAGATCCTCTCTTTGGTGGCAGTCTTAGGCTCTTTTGTATGGTCTAAGTTCAGACCAGAGATAGAGTTTGTTCATTATATTGGAGTGCTGTGGAAGAGCTTTTGTACTATTAAAAGCCTTTTTGAAATTGCGCTGGACTCGTGAGTTTTCATCCATTCCCTGAGCGTCCTCGGAGGTAGAAGAGAACTTCTGTCCTGACACTGTCGGGGACCTTGCAGCGTTCCCTGACAGGAGTTCTCTTCTTAAACTTTGCAGCCTTCTTCTCCCCGTTGTGTGAAGTAGAATTTTGCATGAAGGAGATGGTTGTCCTATCTGTTTGAAATTTTGGGATGGCAGCGACATTGGTCAGGCAAAACCGTAGATTGAATATGATGTAATCAATTTCATTGTGGAACTGTCCACCAGGAGATTCCCATGTCCAACGTTTTGATTCAGTCTTCTGGAACTGTGAGCTCCCATGAATGGTCTTGGTGGACATGATGAACTCAGGTAGTCTCTCACCCTGTTCATTCCATTCTAGGCCATGAGTCCCGATGTGGAGTTCTTTGACCGATCTTTTCAGTCCTATCTTAGCATTAAAATCACTGACTATGATCTTGTAGAAGGTGTGATCTTTTTATACAACTCCTCCAGTTCCATGTAGAATTTCACAAAGTCTTCTTCCTTGTATATGGATGTTGGTGCATCGTGCGAAGACAATGAAGATAGAAATTGCTAGCAGTGGACCACATCTCTTCAAGTGTAATCATCCTACCTGGTTTGTTATGCATTCAAATGAATCAATGTTCATCATGGCCATGTTCATGTAGATAAGGACACTTACACCACCTATGCCTCTTTCGTCACATGTTCCAAGGAAGAGTTCTTCTCTGGTGTCAAAAATAGCATGATACAATTGACACCTCCATGTCTTGGTCAGACCAATGATATTGTACTTGATCTTTTGCGCTTGCACCATCAGGTCCTCGGTATATGCTTCTGATGCCAGAGTACATGCATTGAAAGTACAGACAGTCATTTTAGTCTTTCTTCATTTTGACAGCCTAGTTTAGAGATGACCACTGGACTAGAGCCATTAACGACTGTATCCCACAGGACGTCAAAAGATCACGTGGCCGCCCACCTACTTCTTAGTCAAGATCCTGAACAAATGGTTTGAGGTTTTTTCGTATTCCTGAAGCAATCAGATGCCAATGGGCTACACTGGCACATGATAGGGTCAAATGGAAATGTTACTGGCACCCACTAAAGCAAATCGATGAATAACGGGATGTCAAGTGATCAAGTGATCAAATGAATTTCTGCATGGGGCTCATCTGAGTTAAGCCTTGAGCATGACTACAAATTTGAAGTGTGGAGGTTATTGGCTGCAAGTGGGCAGTGGTGGGCTCACTTGTCCCCCTCTGAGATGCCCCAGAAGATTCAATGAAACCACTATGAATAGCTAGTAAGATCACTGGGTTCTTGCTTCTTATACTTAAGAATCCAGATAAATGAGTGCAGTGGTTTTGAGAAATAGTCACTGGTGGAGGGATGGGTGTTAAAACATTGCATGACTGAAACCGACCTAAAGAGCTTTTTCCATTGCAGGATGAATCAATAAAATAACAATAATAAAATATCCAGATAAAGTTAACTGACTAAATTTTGTTTGTTTGCTTTGGGGCCATACCAAGACAATCTTAGGACTTACTCCAGGCTCTACACTCAGGTTTCACCCTTGGATGTACTCAGGGGACCATATGAGTTGCTGGGACTCAAATCTGGGTTAGCCTTCTGGAAAGCAAACATCTTGCTCACTGTACTATATCTCTAGTTCCAAATAGTTTCCCTGTTGTAGATCTCTGATATGGATTACAAAAAAGAGCCCATGGAGTGAAATGTTTCCTAGGGACATTAAGAAAGGACTAATTTTCTAAATAAGAAAAGTCTATGTGCATATGCTAGCTAAGGCTGCCAGATGTTTCTCTCCCAGTGCCAAATTCCAGAGGCTAAGTGAGGCTCATGTGCAGAGAAAGATTGGAGACAGGGAAGCTGTTCTGGAGATGATGAGGGATGATGGTGATCCCTGAGTTCTGTACCATGCAGAGCATGTCAAGGACCGGTTCTCCTGTAAATACAAAGCTCAGTTCTGGTTGAAGGAAAGCACCTCTCTCCTGAGTGGCAGAGTTATTGCCATGTCTCGTTAGATCTATTCAAACCATTCTTTCCTCTGACAACATGCCAAACAGTACATTTTAAACATACAGAAGACTGGGTCTCACTCATCCGTGAACTATTAAGAAACCAAGCAAAGGGGCAGATGAAAACAAACTGGAACAAAACTTGAGATTCGAACTACATCACTGGGGCTACCAGAAAATACAGTGGTGTGAGAGTGGAGGGAGCAAGTTGTCTGTGGGAGGGAGTGATAAGTACTTTGGTGTGGGTGTGGTTCCTCTATATGCCCAATTATAAACAAGTGCTAAACAATGTTACCTCCGAAAGATAGGGGGTGGTCCAAGGTAGGGTCTCTGGTAAGGACAACACCTACAAACACATTTGTAAATTTGCAAGGATTTGGGTGTTATTTTAGGGGGTAAGAGGGCAGATGGGTTCTCATTATCAAAGAACAAGGCAAATATCCCATTCTCAGCAAGAACAGACAACAGACTAGGCAGTTGGGATACAGGAATAGAAAAGAGCAGAGAAGGCATCACTTTACCTGAACACAATCACTTTACCTGGGAAGACCTCACCCATCCAAAGGGACCACTCTCATGCTGTGTGTGCCCTGTGCAAGTGATTTGACTAGACCTATACTTGGGGTATTGTTCAACATAAGTATTGTTCAACATCAGTATTGTTAAACATAAGCTACTTCAACTTGGCCCTGGGATGGCTGGGTTCTTTGGATTCAGCCAGCCTAACCTATGACTGCAAATGTTTAGGAATGTTGCAAGCCATTGGTAGTGAATTAGGAAAGAGTATTTACTCCATAAATTCCCCTGGCTCAAGTCTCCCCAGTTTCTGATTAAGCAAAGTTCATGGGATAGACAGGCAGTGAATTTAGACAGAAAAGAACTGAGGTTGAAAAACTGTTTCCCATATGTGACTTTTCACATGTACTTATGACATGTGACATGTCAGTGATTAATGGAAAGCTTATATTCATGCCCATAATTATGATTTTTCTCAAAAGATTAAGAAAACTCAACTATAGACACCTTTCACTATTAAATGCCAACAAGGTGGGAAACTGGTAAACAAAAGATTATAAGAATTTTAGTTTCAGATATTCGAAAGATTGTACAGAGGATAAGGTGCAGCCTTGCATGCATTCAACTTGAGTTTAATCCCTGGCATTACGTAGGTACTCTGAACCCCACCAGGAGTGATCTCTGAGCACAGAGCCAGGAGTAAGTCCTGAACACTGCCAGACAAACCAAACAAACGAAAAAAGAATTTCAGTTTTAAATAAAAATCAGATAAGAAATTTGACTTAGTCTTAAAAACCACAATTAATTACAAATATGAAGACAGAGTCTATTTGGATGACAAAGAAAAACATGTAATAAATCTGAACCCACCCCACTATATAACTGCCTTCACCAAGAAATCTAGATTTTCTTTCCCTCTGTCTTTTGAAACTATTCAAGCAAAAGCCCATTAACAGCCCGATGATCCTGCAAAACATGTTTACCTCAGGAAAACTGTCGGGCATTATGGAAACCACGGGAGCGGGTGAAGCTGCCCACTCAGATGCTCTGTGTTGTCTTCAATTTAAGGCCTGATGAATCCAGGTGGAAAAATGGGGGCCTGTTTTTCTACTACCATGCAACACCTGTTTCTATGAGGAAACCAAGTACCCAGAAGTCTGGAAGCATCATTATTTCCCTAATTTCTTCTTAATGGCATGATACTGTGCTGAATTTCAGAAATTGTGGCCCCTGTCGGCTCCCAAAGGCCATTTGTAACGACTTTGCTAGCTATGAGCTCTTGCCAAACACAGAATGAAGTTGATCGGCTGACAGTAATGAGACAAATATGTATTAGCTTCATGCCTCAGAAGCGGTAATGCCCCTAGTGAATCCTTGACATTTACTGTGTCCAATTTCCCCCAGTGTAAAATGTGGTTTAAAAAAAAAAACGGAATGCAGAAGAGTGTTTCCAATGGCTGTGCCCGCTCAGGGTAGACTCTTAAGATATGTCAGAACCTACTGTTCCTTGAGTTAGTATTAGGGGCTGAGAATGAAATAGTGGCCAAAGAAATGTTGGAATAAATATCTGATAGCAAGTCATTCATTTACAATGGTTTCTTTTTGTTTTAATTGGGGGAAATGCTTGCTTTTTAACAATGATTTCTTACCTGCAGCAGCCATCACTCCCCAAATGCTAAGTGGAAAATGCAAAATTAGGGGCCAGAGAGATAGTCCAGATGTTAAATACTTGTCGCTCCTGGGTTTTATTCCTGGAGTTTGATTCCCCTAAGCACGGAGCCAGGAGGAAGCCCTAACAACCACCTGGTGTGGCACAAACACACACATACACACACAGGCACAGGTGCAAGCGTGTATGCACACACACACTCGTAAAGTTTGAATTCTTAATAATCTTTGACCTTAATATTGTCCTATTCGCCCAGATATTTTCCAATCACTGTTCCTTTTCTTCCTAAGACTGGACAGGCACCTCACTCTGGCTCTGAAATGCTAAAACCCAACCATCTTCTAATATTTGACATCTGAGATTTGACATTCTGGAATTCTTATTCCCTCTATCAAAGATGGAATTCTTTACGACCTCGGAATTGTAGACTTCTGTACTGGACAATTCAGATCTCTCATCCTCAAAATCATTCTCCTGGATGACTTAAATAATTTGGCCACTCTTGACAGCATCACCCTGATTAATGCTTTTCCTACTTATTTTATTTTAGTTTTTGCTTACTTTATTCCCATATAATAAAGCTCTGGAGATAAATAGCTTCCTCTTGCCCTGGGTACATTTTGAGAATGTTCAGTTTTCAACTGAGCATGCCAACTTGGTAATACATTGCATAGTACTTTCAATCTCTTGACATAGGATAATAGAATCTATGGATAATGAAATTGGAAGGATTACCCTAGTTCAATTACTTTGTTTGAAAGTTGAAAAATAGTAGGTTTTTTTTTCCGCTTGTTTGTTTATTTCTTATGTGCCACACCCAGTAGTGTTCAGGGCTTATTTCTGGCTATCTGCTTAGGAAATCACTACTGGCAGTGGTTAGGGGACCATATGGGATACCAGGGATAAAACTCAGGTCAGCCATGTGCAAGGCAAGCACCCTACCTGCTGCAATATCTCTCCAGCCACTATGAAAGCTAAAAATGCTGAATTGAAATGGCAGACTCAGACCCTCAGTTGACTCTTCTTTCAAACATCTCTCTAACATTAGTAGAATCTATGTGAAGATTTAGCTTTAAGTGGTTTTATTTAAAATATTAGTTTAGTGTAAATTTATCAAAATGTTTGAAAACTGGGTGAAATATTTTAAAATTTTGATGGAAACTTGCTATTTTGATTCATTCTTTATTTTATGTATGGGGGGAAGCTCCCACGTGGTGATCAGGAGGCTCGGGAGTCTCAGTAGTTCAATGCAAGGACCAGACAATGAGCAGTTGTGGGCCTTTAGGTGATACATTCCAGAATAGTGTCCTACGCAGCACAATTCACAACCTGGGTGAACCTATTTTATTATAACACCATGAGATAGATATTTACAAAGTTGTTCATGATTGGGCTTCAGATATACACTGTCCCTCCACCAGTGCACATTTCCCACCACCAATGTCCCCAGATTCCCTCCCTTCTTCCCCAGCCTGCCTCTATAAAAAGCACTTAGCTTCCTCTCTCTCTCCTCTCTTTCTCTACCCCCTGCTCTCTCTCTCTCTCCCTCTCTATTTTCCTTCTTTTACATACCATTTGGTGGGAAGTTGCTGGGGTCCCCAACAATACCAGGACAGAAGTTCTCTTCTACCTCCAAGGCACCAGGGAAAGGATGAAAACTCACCAGTCTGGCGCAGTTCCAAAATGGCTTTTTAATAGTACAAAAGCTCTACCACCACAATCCAATATAATGAAAGAACTCTAGCTCTGGTCAGAACTTAGACCATACATACTTTATCCCAAGTCTCCCACCAAAGAGAGAGGATCTCACCTGAGGAGTCCTACCCAAAAAGAAAGGCAAATTCCTTATATACACCAAAGTAATCCTAACTGTTGACAAGGGAGGGTCCTGTCAACAAAAAACCCTAAACAACTTCTAGATAGAAGAGTGTAGAAGGGTGGTGCCACACCCTATTATATGTATAAACAAAGGAGTGTGCCAAGGACTAATCCCTTATTTGGAGATTATCTCTTATGTAAAACACTGGAGAGAGAGGGAGCTGGTATAAAGTAATACATCTTAATTTCATGGACTTCATATAATCTAGATGGTACCTACAAGGTCCTTCTTATTTATTATCTGCACCAGGGTGATTCTGAGTATCTTGTTTTCTGTATACTGAAAGGATTATGCTTGCTGGCTTGAGAGAAAACTAGTATGATCCTTCCTACAATCTTAAATGATAGTCTCACAGTAGCCAGGGTGGCAGTCTCCCTGGTAAATTCTAACTGTCCCACACTGGGTGCAGTAAGTATAAAGAGAAGCTGTGCCCAATCTAGAGAACATAGAAGTCTTAATTGATAAGTCCTAAGTTATTCAGAGTCAAGGTAACTTCTGTAACTACCACATCCTGTATCAGTGTTTACATAGAAGAGAGATCTTATTAGAATGAACCTTGATTTAAGAGCATGTAAATGGATTAAGCTGTGAGCAAAGCTCCCAAGCTAGCTAAGCCTGTCATCCAACAGCTATACATTGGAATGCTATGCAGCTGTCAGGAAAAAACAAACTCATGAAATTTGCTGCTGGAACACTCTATGACTGAAACCCTGAACACGGAAGTGTCAAAACCCAAATATGAACACTTTTGTGATGCTATCTCATGGTGGTATAATATTTTTTTAAAAAGAAATTTGCCTGCAAATGGATGGACATGGAGATCATCAGGGCTGAGTCAACTTTTGTCTCAACAAAAGTACAGGAATAAAACCTTCTTAGCTTGGGATTTAGCAATGAGGTTTTGCATCTCTGATCTCCAGTCTAGAAAGCAGAATGGTTACACAGAGTAAGAATAAATGTAGACTTTAGTAACCCCACATGTATCTGAAGAAATCAGCCTTTCTCATTTTACATTCCCATTGGTGAATATATTTACATACTTAAATGCATCTTCTGGTTGGTGTTTTCTGCTGCTTCTCCAAAAGCAGCCTAGAAAAAGCTATGAAGAAAACATGTGGAGGTATTTTGGCTTGTCCCAGTCATACTAGTTTCAAGACCTTAGTTGTATTTCAAAGGCAAGGACCAGGCATCCTTAAATATAATATAATTGCAGGGGGAAAAAATCACAGAGTGAAATAATTGTTTGACCCCAAAAGAAAGTTTTTCTTCCTAATGAAGCACTGTGTGTGGGTGGGTGGGTGAATGTAGAATGATAGTGTAGTGGGTAGAGTGTACACCTTGCATGGAGCTGACCCAGGTTTGAGCCTGAGCACAATCAGGAGTGATCGCTGAGTGCAGAGCCAGGAGTAAGCCCTGAGCATAGCCAGCTGTGACATATCCCCTCAAACAAACAAGAAATGGGAAAAGCAAGACAGAGAAACAAACTAAAGTTTGACTAAAAGTCCATATATCTTACTTGGAAGAAATCTTGTAAATAATAGCATGCTTATAAAGGAAACAGGCACAAAATTTAGGAGATAACTAGGTCAATCAAACTGCGAAATGACTTATGCTTAACAATAAGGCAATATAACTTTAAAAGTTTTGCTGTTGACTATATATAAAGTTTATGCATTAGTAGTGTATCTAAGGATAATGGGGACCCACAGAAGGCTTTAAGCAGTAGAGGAATAAGATCATAACCTGTGTTATAACTACTACCTGGTCATTAGAATAAAACCAAAATAAAATAGACTATGTGGTTTGAGAGTTAGTATAGAAACTAGGACACCCTGGCAAGCATGCAGAGGACCGTGGTTAGAGTCTCTGGTACTGTCTGTGTCCCCCATCTCCTGCTCTGTGATACCTGAGCACAAAGCCAAGAGTAAGCCCTGAGTAAGGGAAAGAGCCTAAAAAATAAAGAAATAAAAAAGAACCTGGAAAGACAGAGTCTAGAAATATCAGATATTGCGGTGTGAATTTAAAAAGTATTCCACTATAGAAAGCAGAACGGAGGAGGCCAGAGAGCTAGTACAGGGTGAGGCTCTGGCCTTGTCCATGGCTTATCTCAGTTTGATTTCACAGGTTCTCTGAATACCACCAGGTGTGATCCTTGAGCTAGGAATCAGGATTAATCCTCGGGCAATAGAGGGTATGCCTTCCTCATCAAACTAGTCAAGATTATAAATGCAGGGGCCGGAGCGATAGCCCAGCGGGTAGGGTGTTTGCCTTGCACGCGGCCGGCCTGAGCCGCCAGGGTTCGATACCCGGCATCCCAGATGGTCCCCGAGCACCGCCAGGAGTAATTCCTGAGTGCAGAGCCAGGAGTAACCCCTGAGCATTGCCGGGTGTGACCCAAAAAGCAAAAAAAAAAAAAAAAAAGATTATAAATGCAAATTCATATTCACACAATAAAAAGGCAGGAAAAAGCACTATTGTAACAACAGGTAAATTAAGAATTAGCGAGGCAGGCAGTGGCAAAACTTGTCAGGAAAAGTCCAGAACTCTCATGTGCTTTTCTCATGCAAGAAACAGTACGGTTACATGCTTATTTCTTTGTTGCTTCCATATTTTTTCTAGCACATTAAGATTATGTCTACATTTTTGTTTTGTTTTGGTGCCACACTGCATGGTGCTGGGGGACCATGTGGTGCTAAGGATTGAATCCAGATCCACTGCTTGCAAAGCTCCTATGGAGTCTATTGAACCATCTCTCCACTCATTGATCACATATACTTAAAAATACAAAGAGAAATCAGCCCTTGGACAATGTGTGTTTGTGTATGTGTATGTGTGTGTGTGTGTGTGTGTGTATACAAATGACTGCTATGGTCATGGTAGCCCAAATAGATTATGATCAAAGATAAAAGAAAAATGACCATCCTAATAAGAATTATGTTTGCTGTACTGTTGTCAATGATTACAATCTTAGTCTAGATAAGATCATTAATTAGACCTGCAAAGTGGTAATAAGTCTGAATATGAATTGAATATCTTTATATATCCAAATGTGAGTACAGCTTATGAAATTTTGTATAGTAAATACATATATATAAATATATATAAACATATATAATAGACATGCATTTACCAAAACATATACTTTAGTTTTGGTCAATGCAGCAGATAAGTTACTTGCTTTGCTAGTCCTTTTTGATAAAGTAACATAACTACTTTGTAATTTTATTGAGAAATATTTTAGACTTTGCTGCATGATGCTTACTAAAATACTAACATAATTAGTGTTTTTGTCTACCAGAGTATTATCAGTGCTCAGCAACAGGCTTTTATGAAAATGAAACACAAAAATAGTTTAGGACATCTTGCTTTTTCTCCTGAAATTTCAGTTACTGAGACTATAACTATGAAGCATACAACTCAGTTTGATTGCCTTTATAGACTGGATATGTTGATGTGTCCCAAATCCATATGCTATAGCTATATGCCTGAATATGGCTATATTTGGAGATGGCATTTCTTAAGGAAGTTATTAAGTCTAAAGGATGCCATAGGGTCAGGTACTGATCGCTAAGATTTGTGCCATTATTAGGAAAAGATAATGGTGTTTATTTTTCTCATTCTCTGCATGTTTACCATGGTTAAAATATCCAATGAAGACAAAGCAAAAAAAAAAAAAAAAAAACAGCATGCTCAACACCAAAAGAAAGTTTATTTGGCACCTTGGTCTCTGACTTGGAACAGCCAGAACAGAAAGAAAATATATATTTTTTCCATATTAGAAAGTCCATTTTATTTTGTAAGGGTCATTGGGATGGGGCAGAACAATCATCCCATATGAAAATATAAGCATATTAAATAATGGCATGAAGGGCCAAACAGAATAATTTCTGTCATCGGTTCTTAAAATAAAATGTATAAAAAATTAAATTATTTGTTTAGTTTTCAAGTAAGTATGGAAGAAGAAAAGCATTACTACCAATATTGAACAGAGTTACAAAAAGAATTCTATGAGAAGATAAAATTCCTATGGGCTTTCTGCCTCTAATAAGAATATATGATTGCTATCATATGATATCTTATACATTGTTTGTGTTGTTATGTTTTTCTCCTACTAATACCCAACCTCTTTGGAGTCAATAACTCTATTTATGTATCACATCCACATCTCTGTATAATAAATGTTTGATGATTATTTGTGTTTTCATTTTATACAGAGTCATGGAGCTTAAAAACAAGCCTATCACATCATATACTTATTATCTATTCTTTTGACTTTATACATTCCAGGCCACACTCTTGGAAAGTGTGTGTGGGGGTGGGGAGAAATGGGGGATCAGGACTGTGTTTTATCACCATGGAGTAGGTATCCAATAAATAGCTACTGAGTGCAAATAAAGAACATAATAAATCAAATTGAGAACAGGAAGCTGTGAGTTGAGTGCAAGAGATTTTTTTTCTTGAATAGAAAATTAATTGTGAAAATGTCTCTGCATCAGGGACTTTAACAGGAAAGCTTAGAGAATGCTAAAAACTAACAAACATACTGAAGGGGCTGAAAGCAAACACTGGCTGCAAACAAGATTTTGCAACAGAAAAAGAATTTAATGAGATGTAAAATAATATACTTTCAGGACAAGAAAAGTTACATAAACTCTTAGAAATATGTGTGTATATAGGTATACCTAAATATATGGACACACATACACAAAGAAGTTGATGTTTTTAATTGAAGCATTTATAAGCATTCTTATTTCTGTTGAGAGCTTTTGTTGAGCTTAACTTTTTTAAAGAAAGGTTGGCACACAGCACAAGGGTTTACAAAGAATCTCTCACACATACTCTTTCCTTCTCAGTTGTCCGATGAGCGAATGTGTGACCTCTGATCATTTTGAAGCATCTTTTCCTGGAATGTGAATTGAGTAATAGAGCAACAAAGAAAAACAGAGCTAATGGCCTTCTGCAATGCATGATGAGATAGTTGGAAACAATAGCCTCCACAACACAGGGAGGCAACTCCAACCCAACACCACCCTGTGCTTTAGAAAACGTTCAAGGGCAAACATACTTGGCATTGAATTTAGGTCTGAAAGGAAGTATCTTCTCTGAGTGGTGACATTGAAGGATAATTAGGAAACAGTCTTATAAAAATTGTGTTTTATAAAAGACTGATTTGGCCATGTAGCATAATGTAAATAGAAAACAGCTTCGTTGAAAGAAATTAGGAAAAAAAAAAGCAGAAATAACTGCAAGAGATGTAACTGAATGTAGAGGCAGAGAAAGAAGGAAAAGAGAAAACAGCTAAAAAATCAGTATTCTAATAGAGTATGCCAAAGGTCAAATTATGTTTAATAACCTTTCTAATTTTATGAGGCATAAATATGATGATAGTCATGTCATGACATCATTTAGCCCTGGAATTGAAAGAGTGCTGGGTCATTTAGATAATGGAGCTGGGGATGGTAATAGGATGAAACGGAGAGAGGAGGGTGACAGGTTAGTTCTTTAGGATCACCATTCCTTCCCAGTGCTGCACAAGGGGATTATTATATTGGCTTTCAGAAGAATCTTGACATTCCATTAAAATCAGGTTCTTTTCTGGACAGGTTTATGTATTCAGTCACTTCTATTTGCATGGGATCAAAACGTAACATTAGAAATCCTGAGTCCCGAGGCATTTTAAAACAACACCTATGTGAACATAGTTATGTGTGCACAGAGCAAACACAACACACACGTTCCATTTTAATAGGACTTTTTAGGTTTCACTCTATAGATGTGAGTGAATTGCTCATGACATTGATAAGCATCGAATAACCTACCAAGATGGTGAAAACTATTTGAGGAGTTGGAACAAACATGGATCACAGGAAAGATGTCTTTGGGGGAGCAGAGTGGAAATTTTACTTTGTTGTTCTTTCCAAGTTAAATCTTCAGGTCTTTCAGTGTAATTATATTTGATTTGGGCAAAACCTTTTCTCTTATTTAAATGACTTGCTAATTAAAAAGATGACTTTGGCTTTTATTTTCCCAAGGTTATGTATTTCATTTAAATCTATCAAATTCCATGCATTCTATAGAACACTGTATTGCAGTGTATGCCACTGTATGGCATTTCAGCTCATACTAGACTTTCTTGGTGGTTGTCTAAGCTGCTACCACTGATAGGACTCAGTGTGCCAGTAGCACTGGAATCATGTGTGGACCAGTCGGAAACAGACTGTCAGCTACACATCACACCTACCTGTTTGTCTCTGAACACAATGTCCAGGGAATAGATCCCAGGCACATTTCAATAGACAAGTTCTTACCTCTAACCAGTGGATCACACTTTCATATCTCCAGTTTTGATCAATAAATTCATAAGATATCATCCACTTAAAATTTGTAGGCTTTTAGTAGAAACTGAAAGTTAGGTGCAGACTTCTCAAGAACTTGTCAACAATTTCTACACTGTTCCAGTCCTCAAGAAGGGGCAGAAGTATGGAGGTGAAGTCAGGCTAACAACTGTTTCTTAAAAAGATTTAAAAATATATGTGGTTGGAGGGAATTAAAATATAATATTTACCAACACATAAAATTTATATGAGAGTCGAACAAAATACTATTCAAATAAAATACTATTATTTTAGTATCTACAATAAATTTCTGGGTCTTAAAAGTTTTAGACAATTACACATTCTCTGTCGAAATAAAAGCTGGTTATATGACACCATTTTTACACTATTACAAATGATGTACACAGTGCAGGAGAACACATAAATCACACTTATTTAATATTTCATTTATTAAATGTTTACTCTTTAGGACTAGAGAGACAGTGCATAGGATACTTGTCTTCTACTGGCAGTGCCAATTTTGATCTTTGGAACCCATGTGGTTCCATGAGTCTTCCAGGTGTGGTTCTTGAATACAGAGCCAAGAGTTAACATGGAGTTGAGCCAGATTTGACCCCAAATTTTATTATTTGATCATTTAACCCCAAAAAGCATCACGATTTTTTTCTACTCATTAAAGGCCCCCAAATAAGTTGTTTCTATGAACTCATGCTTTATAGTAAAGATATTTTGCTAATAGGGTGTGTGTGTGTGTGTGTGTGTGTGTGTGTGTGTGTGTGTGTAACCAGAGGAATAAAATTATTCGGTGTTATTTGGAACCTGGGGTACAAAAGACCTGTAAATAGGCAATCAATATGTAATTGGATGCCATTTTTGCTTTCATTGGGATAAGAAAACAAAAAGTATCATGCCATAAATAAGCTTCTATAACATTATATTGTTCAATTCTGAGATGGTTATTCAAGTAATTTTAACAATGCTAAAATATTATGGATATAACACAAAAGACATTTGTGAAGCCATTGTTTATCGAAAAGGTTATGGAACTAAACTTGAGAGCAATTGTTGGTAACTATCCTCAAACATGGCAGTTTTACTGCACAAGAAAGAAGGGCCAGAAGCAGACTGTTTGCTAATCAAAGTACCAGGTCCAGGGATACAAGCCTTGCGGGTGCAAGACCTCAAGTTATTTTTTTAATTAATATTTTATTATACTACAGTGAGATATACACTTACAAAGTTTTTCATGTTTGGGGGTTTCGGTCAAAGTGTTCCAGCACCTATCCCTCCACAAGTGCTCATTTCCCACCACCAATGTCCCCTATTCCTTCCACCCTCCCATAGCCTGCCTCTATGGCAGGTTCTTTATCTCTTTTCTCTATTTCTCCCTATCTCTCTTTCTTTCTTCCTTCTCTTACATATTATGGATTGTAATAAATACACTTAAAGGTTATCATGTGTATCTTTTTGCCTTTATTTAATGTTCAGTTCTAGGTTGGTATTAGCTCTTTCGACAATTATTAGCACATTGTTCCCTCCTCTGTCTTATGTAACCTCTGACTCCCACACGTTTGTGGTAATTGGTAATTTCCACCTTCAACAAGACCTCCTGATCCACCTTTAACCTGACCTGGGATTTTGGTATCAAAATATGTATGTATATATATATGTATATATATGTATATATATGTATATATATGTGTGTGTATGTGTATGTGATGCAAATAAATGCAGTCATTCTATATCTGTCTTCTTCCTTCTGAGTAATTTCACTCAACATGATCCTCTCCATTTATAGGCAAATTCCATAACTTTGTTTTTCCTAACAGTTGCATAGTATTAATTGTGTAGAAGTACCAAAGTTTCTTTATCCAGTTATCAGTTCTCAGGCATACTGGTTGTTTCCAGGCATACCATTCCTAGGGATGTACCCTGGGAAGCCTGGAGTTTTATCCCTGAACTCCTTTGTCCCCTGAGCACCTGTGAGTGTGGCCTACACAAAAACAATAAAACAGGGGCCAGAGCGATAGTCCAGTAGGTAGGGTGTTTGTTTGCCTTCCACATAGCTGACCTGGTTTGAGCCCCAACATTTGGTCCCCCAAGCACTGCCAGGATTAATTCCTGAGTGCAGAGACAGGAGGAACCCCTGAGCATTGCTGGGTATGACCCAAAAAAGCACAAAAAAGAAATGATAAAAAAATACTGAATTTTTCTAGCTCTCAAAAAGACCAGGGAAGAGTAACGAACCAGCACTATCATGTTTGATTTAGAAAAAGGGCCAAGACCTCAAATCTTATCAAGATGTTACTATACTATGGAGGAATAGAGTACTCTCATTAAGAGGGGATATAGTTCTCTCTTTAAAAACCACTACTCAAAGGAAAGCCTCTTCAACAAATGGTGCTGGGAAAACTGGGCAGCAACATGTAAAAAATGAATTTGGACCTGTGTCTAACACCATGCACAAAAATCAGATCAAAATGGATTAAAGATCTCAACATCAGACTTGAATCCATAAAGTACATTGAAGAAAATATAGGAAAAACCCTCCACGACATTGAAGCTAAAGGCATCTTTAAAGGTGAAACATCACTAACAAAGCAACTAGAAGAAAAGATAAACATATGGGACTACATAAAACTAAAAAGCTTCTGCACCTCAAAAGAAACAGTGACTAAGATATAAAAGCAGTCCACAGAATGGGAAAGAATATTCACCCAATACCCATCTGATAAGGGGTTAATATCCAGGATATATCAGGCACTGGTAGAACTTTACAAGAAGAAAACAAACAACCCCATCAAAAAATGGGGGAGAAGAAATGAACAGAAACTTCAGCAAGGAAGAAATTCGAATGGCCAAAAACATATGAAAAAAATGTTCATCATCACTAATCATCAGAGAGATGCAAATCCAAACAACAATGAGATACCACTTTACACCACAGAGACTGGCACACATTCAAAAGAACAAGAACAACAAGTGCTGGCGTGGGTGTGGGGAAAAAGGGGACACTCATCCATTGTTGGTGGGAATGCCGGCTGGTACAGCCTTTTTGGAAAACAATATGGACATTCCTCCAAAGACTAGAAATTGAACTCCCATTTGACCCAGCCATACCACTCCTGGGAATCTACTCTGGGAAACCAAAAAATACGCAGCGGAAACACCATCCCTACTTTTATGTTCATAGTAGCATTATTCACAATAGCCAGAATCTGGAAGCAACCAGAGTGCCCGAAAATCGATGACTGGATAAAGAAGCTTTTGGTACATCTACACAATGGAATACTATGCTGCTGTTAGGAAAAAATGAAGTTATAAAATTTGCCTATAAATGGATGGACATGGAGAAGATTATGTTGAGTGAAATTAGCCAGAAGGAGAGAGACAGATACAGAATGACTGCATTTATCTGCATAACATAAATATATATGTACATAGTATGATAGCAATATCCAAGGTCAAGTGAACCATATATCGGAGGTCTTGTCAAAGGTGGAAATTATCACAAACGTGTGGGAGTCAGAGGCTAGGTAAGACAGAATGGAACAATGTGCTAACAATTGTCGAGGGTACTAATGCCAACCTAGAGCTGAGCATTAAATAGAGGCAAAAAGATACACATGACAACCCTTTAATGTAGGTTCTGTAATCCATAGTCTGGAGGGAAAGGAAAAGAGAAAGAGAAACGGAAAGAGATAAAGAACCTGTCATGGAGGAGGGCTGGGGGAGGGGGAGGGAACCGGGGATGTTGGTGGTGGGAGATGGGCACTGGTGGCAGGGATGGGTGCTGGAACACTGTATGACCAAAACCCAAATATGAACTTTTTAATTGTATATCTTTGTAATTGTAAAAATAAAAAAATTAATAAAAAAGAAAAATAAATAAATATATATATCACTGGCAAAAAAATAAGAAAAATAAAGTGAAGAGAAAAATAAAAAAAAAGAACCACTACTCGGAGGGAATTGGGGACATTGGTGGTGGGATATGGGCACTGGTGGAGGGTGGGTGCTGGAACACTATGTGACCGAAACCACCAAATATGAACAACGTTGTAATTGTAGATCTCACGGTGGTATAATAAAGTATTAATTAAAAAATAAAAAATAAAATAAAAACCACTACTCAAAAGCAGTAGTGGTTATTTTATACTATTATAAAATTTTATACTATTAAGTATGTTTTGGCAAAACATTCTCCTGTTCTCTTTTTCAGGTCCTTCCCTATTAAGTTACACCCCAAAGTGCAAACAATAAAATAAACAGACTTTACAAATGTTACTATATAAAAATAAAAATGATAAAACCCACTATTATTCAATTTAAAACATTACTACTATTTTTTTCTACACTACAATGACTACTAAACTACATTCTATTTAACAGAAATCAGAGGCTTTACATCCAAATGCTTAGCCTGGTTTCTCAAAAAAGATACTTTGGGTTACCCTGAACATTTTAGTTTGGGAATCTCTCTGCAGACTATTCTGGTGCCTGAGACTCATTATTCTCAAGCAAAGACTAAAGTAACGTGACTTACTCCTTTAGACCGTTTGGACCAGTAGAGTCCAACATAGAGATCTTGCTTTCAGGATTCCACAAGGATGGGACAAACAAATAAATAGTTCATGAAAGTGTTGCTTCCTTCTCTGAATTTCACTTCTAGATCTTCATAAGAATGGCAGTCCACCCAGAACAGGCAAAAAGGAAAGGGGAAATCAGATACATTTTTAAATGGAAGAGAAAAGAGAAATGTGATGGCTGGGGAGCTGGTACAGATACTTAGGGCATGTGTGGCCTGACCCACCTGGCTTCAATTCCTATCACCATCTGGTCTTTCAGCATAGGCTGTAGTCCTAGAGACACTAAAGCATCACCAGTATCATCCCTGACACCCCAGGTGGACTGCACCACGATCGAACTGTAGGCATGGTTAGCAAAGAGTTGCTGGGAGTGGCAGCACTTGGGAGGACCCCCCCAAACTTTTAACATTTCAAAAAATATGAAATCTATTATTATTGTGACCAGAAATGTACCCAAGAAGGGCTTTCCATCACCTACAGAATCTTTAGAACGTTCTTGTATGGAGTCATTCTCCACCAACTATCCAAACACTTGTGTTTGAAAATATGTACAAGGGATTGTTTGCTTGCCCGCCTCCCAGAATGGAACATGTTGCATTGCCCCACAGCATTGGACACTGTTTTAGCACTCAGTAAAGCTTCCTTCCTGGGCTGTAACTTGGCTCATTCATCAGCCTGATATGGGCTACTTTAAAATAGTTGTAGAAAGAAAAGGGGAAAAAGCTAATTGTCTGTAAAGAGGTGTTAAGAATGAAATAAAAATATCAAAAACTAGGAGTTGAAGAGGTATCTTTTCAGCTGTCACAGTTGACTGTCTGAGGCAGCATACCAGTAATTTTGTGAAGCAGTGTGGGTATTGAATTGCTCTGTGCACGAAGGCAGAGTAGTGAGTGATAACTCCAATACCAGCTTTGGCTTGAGTGGATTAGATGCTAAGTGGGTTTAACAAAATTACCCAGAGCATTACATCATATTCTTCCCACTTCTCAGGACAGAAGCTATTATTCCTGTGAATCTCTGCTAAAAAAGAAAGAGGTCAAGAATATAAGGGGTAGGAGGGTCAAGGAATACACAAGATGGAGAAGAGAAAGGGATCCTCACACTTCATCCCCTTGCACATGGAAACGTTGGAGAGGATTTTGTAGAAATATGGCATGCCTAGCGTTCTACTCTGAGCAAGGTTTTATTTATTCTCTTCTATTCTGGCAAAATTATCTTTTAAACTTGCTACTTGTCTTTTGTTTTGCACTTGGGCCACACCTAGGGGTTCCTCAGGGGTTCCCTCCTGACTCTACATTCAGGAATTACTCCTGATGGTGCTCCGGGGACCATACGGATGCCTGAGATCAAACCCAGGATGGTAGTGTGCAAGGCAAACACCCTCCAAACTGTGTTTTTGCTCCGTTTCCGTCTAGTTGATTGATTTTGGAACTTCACAATCATTTGAGTTAAGCAAGACTATATAAACCCAGAGCCTATCAACAGTACTGTATTATGAACTGGAAGTTTATAATATTCTGATAAAGTTTATTATATTATAATATTTAAAATTGTCTTCATGAAAGGCAGGAAAAGATGGGAAGCATTTTTTGTGGTAATCATCCTAGACATCATGTCTTTAGGATGTATGTGTTTTAGTTGCGACACAGCACAGCAACATGCTATTTGTTTTCAACTATATGAGTTAAAGAAAAATGAACTTCCATCCTTTTCTTTCTACTTCTTTCTACCAGCAATGAACAATACTGAGAATACATATCTAAACAGCTAGTATGTGTTTTCAATGAATAGACCTGAACCATTAGCAGAGAAGAAGAAAAGAAACTTATCACTATAGAAGAAACAAGAGAATGTCTTGGGTTCCTTCAGAATTTCTATTAACCACGGTTCTAATACATGAGGATGAAACCCAAAGAATCTAAAGAATTAGTTTCCTACCACTGAGCCACAAACAGTGCCCATATGCAAATTTCTTCCAGTCTACGTACTACATGTGGAGACAAGAGTACCAAATAGTGGCTGAAAAAATACAAAAACAGCCAAGTGGGGTTGTTTCTCTTTTACCCCTAACAGTACAGTCCATTTCTATAGAGGGGTAAATTGAAATATATATATATATTTGTATATACATAGATATGTACAGACATACATACATATAGTAATTTAAGTGTGATGCAATGTACTAATCAAAATGGGATGCGGTTACTTTGAACACTGCACTTTCTCATTTGCTATAAGTTCCCAGCAAGTTTCATTTGAATTTAGGATATGGCATCACTTTGCTGTGAAATTATTTTCACTGTGCACACCCCCAGACCCCTCCCATCATGGCTTGCTTCCAGCATAAGAAAACTCTGTTAGGGAGGTTTATTTTCCATGACAACTGATTTCTTGATTTGATTTCCTTTGCATGAAATCTGTGCCTCAGATCAGCACCTGGTTGTATATATTCCTCATTGTGAACTGGCAGAACCAAAACAGATTCCAAGGCAGAAAAGACAGTGCTTCTGGAAGTTTTCCTTGCAGGCCATTCTGTGCGATTTCTCTAGTAGCAAGCAAATAATTTACAGCAATTACACTGACATCTGTGTGTATGGCAGGTGATATTCAGATGGTATGTTCTGAAAATGGTCGCTTTTGAAATATTCAGCTATGTAACTTGATAGGCATGTTGGGTTTCTATTTTTATTTGTCAGTTGTTTAACTTTCTCATCCAATTTGTGACTCTTGGTTTGTACAGCTAGTAAGCTCCTCACATCTCATTTAAATGTGTCTGAGTGAATGTTCACAGTGATTTTTCCAAGCACAAATGACAAGAAAGTCTATGTATTATATTATCATACGTTCTTGAGACTGGTGGTACATTTGACTACTCTTTGTTCTTGTTCTGTCCAATAAGCTGTTTGTACTTCAACCAAAAGAATGGTATTTGAAACATTAGAAGATTAAAGACAAAAAATCCTGTAAGTTAACAAATTACTTTCTCTTGACAGTCTTTTAAAAAATCTGTGAAATGAACAGTGAGGGTATATCTCCTCTATTATGTAATATCTCAGAAAGAATAAAAAAAATTGGAGTTAACAGCCACTCCACATACCCCGTTCCCCCCCCCACCCCTCCCCACACACACACATACACAGATATTTTACTGTGATGCCTTATACATCCAGGGATAGGCCAACACAAACAACTTGGCTCATATTTTCATCATGCTCAACAATGATGAGCCTTTAATACCCACTTTAAGTTTTCGGCATAACACTGTGATTTTGCTATTTGAGCAAATTGAACTGAGCACACATATAAAAACAATTTGAATAACTTTTAGTCTTTCTCTTGAAATGAAAAGGAGAAAAAAAAATTTGAGCACATAACTTATATAGCTTTGGGAATATTAACCAAAAATACAGGGGAATGATAGAATGTTTTCTAGTAAAGGAACTGGGACATGGGATGAGAGGAGATGTAGGATCTTAAACTTAGAAACATGTAAAATACTTAGAAGAAATCAAGACAACTAGCTTAGTTCTAGTTATTTTTTGAAGTCAGACCTTCAGTCTCAATTGAGGGAAAATTTGCACTGACTTTTTTCCCCATTAAAAATAAAGGCTTCTCTTTTGTAATTACTGTCTTTTCTTCCCTGCTATGTGTTTGCCTACACGTGCATGCACTTTGGAGAGAGAATGGGTAACTCTGAGAGAAAGTGTCATAACTTGGGGAAGATGAAATGATTATTAGTAGGAATTCTACAATACTGTGTCAGGAAAATGCCCCCAAAATAGTTCACAGATTGATGGGGAATATTTAAGCTGCTAGTGGCTTAACTGCTGCTGACAGCTGTCCCCTAGGGTGAGGCCAGGAAGGAGCAGTTTAAGGGACTGGCAGAGCACAGTTCTGGACAAAACGCATGTGCCCCTGTCATATGGAAGGTGCTGGGACTCCTTTGTGTATATCTCTGAGCCTGTAGTCAGAGGTCCAACAAACCTGATCCCCTGTAGCAGACAATGGCATCTCTAATATATTTATTGACAAAAGAAGGATCTAGACAGAGCTTCACACTAGGAACATTAACCAACAGAATTCTTGGGACAGAACCTCTCAATGTAAATCATACCTCTTGCTATTATTCCTGGGAAGCTTTCTCTGACTGAAATAAAAATGATTTAACACGATGCTTAATGCTCTTGTGAAAAGCACAAAACAGATTTTAACAATTATTATATTTTTTTTTTCAGTTTTCCTGACAGCTCCTGGTAAACCATCAAGGGAAAATGAGAGTTCAATATTTAATGATATTTAATGGCACTTCTGTCTCTTCGCTGATGAAAATGAGTTTTGAACACCCTAGTTTTCTGCTTCTCCATGACTACTTCCAATCAGGATGATATTTCATCCAAGAAACTATTGATAAATATTCTTATATAATTTTAGGCTTATTTTATACAAAACATTATAGGACTGTGAATAGCATCTGAAATAAAGAGTCACACAGTTATTTCACTAAACTCTTAGCTACTACAATTTGCCTGGAAGATACTCAAGAAGTAAGAGAAAAGACCATCAAGTCTGAGAAATTTCCAATTCTGAAAGTAAATAGAGAAATATCTATTATTAAGACAGTTTTAAACACAAGATTTCAACAAAGCAGTAGTTAAACAGAAAGATAGAGGAACAATACAGTAACCAGCCACCCTCTGGGACATGGGACAGTTGCATTTTAAAAATGCATCATCTACTTTGAGGAGAAAAATAACATACTAGAGTTTTCAATCTTCCTTGAAATCCCTTTTTAATCTAGCAGGATTTATACACCACAGAACAAATTCTGGAAATGTCACACCTTTTATCTGCAGACATCTAATTGGATGCCCCAAGTGAAGTCTCTCACCCCTTCACTAGAGATTTTACAATGCTGCCAAGATACCTCCCCAAATGAACTCCCTTGATCTTTCCACTAATTCAAAAAAGTTTCTACTGCTCTTCATGATGGTGGAGAGAGAATCTAAACTCTTAAGTGTGGCATCAAATGTCTTTGATTGTTGTTTAACTTTAACCTATCTTTCCTGCCTCTTTTCCAAGCTTACCTTCAATGCTTTAGGTGCCGTGTCTCTGTCTCTCATTATTGCTTAAGCCTGCAGCAAATTGCAACTATTTCGACATCTAACCACATCCACTCATCTCTTAAGAAATAGTATGTGGGTCACTCCTTCTGGACACTGTCCCAACACCTTTTCCCTGTTTTTGTGTTTGGTTTCTGGGTCACACTTGGGAGTGCTCAGATCTTAGCCCTGATTGTTTGCTTATAGATTACACCTAGCTGTGTCCTGGGGACTGAAACCATATCTTCAGTATAAGAGGGCCCTTCCCAGTTGTACTCTACATCTTCATCACCTTTTTTTTGGAGATAGTATTTCTGAACTTTTAAAAACCTGTTCTTTCTCCTATAGTTTAATGATATCAATGTAGCAAAGATAAGCATGACTATATGTTGTGTCTGAATGAAGTTTTTCCTATTTACAAATTCAGAAAGGATGCATATTATTCATTTGAAATTTTCAATCATCAAAATCTAACAAGTTTGCCTAGCTCTCTTCTTATGGGGGTTAGAAAATGAGTGTGGAAAAACTGGAAGCTCTGGGGAGAAAATATCAATGCAAAGACCCCCATTGCTGTGGGTTTCAACATATATTTCCATACATGGAATAAAAAATCTATAATTACTGTTCTGTTAAGACACAGATGTGTCTCAAGGAAGAAGATTACAAGGGTCCTCTTCAGGGACTAATAACTTACACTTGCTAGTCATCAGTAGCAAATATCAGCCAACTGGATTGTGTCATTTCTTTCCCTATAACTGTGTTTGTAAGCAATTTGTTTCTAGGCAAGAGAACTGGGAATATCTCAAGTTATACAAACTATATGGACAATTTTTGTTTTTACTATCACTTGTCTTCCTGTTGTTCATGGATTTGCTCAAGCAGGCACCAGTAACATCTCCATATGACCTGCCGCATGCTAGTGTAGCCAAAGGGCATCTGCTCACTCCAGGAACACGAAGAGCCTCAGACCATTCCTTTAGGTCATGGGAATGAGGTCTATAATTGTTACTGGTTTTGGCATATAAAATACGACACAAGTAGCTTGACAGGCTCTGCTGTGGGGGTGGTATATTCTCAGCAGTAAGCTCTCATCTCATGCATTTAATAATGAACCGCACTGCCGCAAAGTGGCCGCACAATGGGGAGAGATTGGCTTTTCTCTTGGGTGGATCTCTGAGGAGCTGTAGAGTCTGGATCTTGAAAATGTTTGTTTTTACTAAGAAATCCTTAGTAACCCTAAAGAAGTTTTGCATTAAACACATGCAGTTTAAAATACCCTCAAATTTCAGAAAAAATGGAAATATTCAACTTGAAGAAGTTATTTTTATTATTGTAGGACAAATAAGACTCATCAAATAAACACGAGAAAACATATACATTTGGTGAGCTCATGCATGCACATACACAAGCACACACCACTTATAAAGCTTGGGTTTTTATTTCCCCTCAAGTATCAGTTAGGTTTGAATTATATTCAAATTTACTGCACTTCTTATGGCAGGGAGAATTTAAATACAGTTTCATTTATATGGAAAGGAAAATGATTTCTATTCAGTGCTTGGTTTTGATTGGGGATATACCCAGAGGTGTTCAACGCAGACTCCAGGTTCTATCCTCATGATCACTCTGGTAGGACTTGATGCTGGGAGGAAACCCCATGGTGCTGCCAATCAAATCTTGAAATTTGGTCAGACACAAGCAAGGCATATCCCTTATCAGTTGTACTATTTTCCTGAATCTCAAGTCCACTGAGTTTAAACATTTTATTTGAGTTATACCATAATTTATAATACTATTAATAATAGGATTTCATGCATTCCAGCAATGTGCCCCTCCATACCCCCATTGTGTCTGCTTTCCCCACCTATGATCCCAGGGTTCATACCCTTCTTAATCCCCCACTGCCTGCAGTCATATACTCCTACTAGAAACCAGTTTCCATTTTCTGTTGCCTTTGAGCCTTTCCTATTTCCTTACTGTTTCTTTATAGCCCACCTAAGACAGACAACATTCTGTTTTAACACGAATGATCTACATACCTATGACTTCAACTGATTTCAAATTCTTAAAACAAAATGAGACTGTTAATATCCTATTTACCCCAGAATTGTTTGGAGGGGACTGGTGAACAAATAAGGGAGTATAAAAATGAACCTGATGTGAAAAACCTTTGTATATTTTCAAAGATGAACTTGTTTATTTGATTTAAACATACTTCTTTCCATAAGAACGTCCAACATAACTCGTGGTTGCACAAATATTCCAAAAGATGAAAAGAAATGCTCTGCCAGAGCCAGGCTTGCCGACCTCTTAATGACATGAAAGAAGGAATCCAGGTATGTTCTACCTGTTGGGCTGACACACCCTGTGGTGATCTGGCTGAGGGAGGTTCAATCCTGCTGGTTAGCATGAGTGCCCACCTACATGGGCCAGAGGAAGAAGAACATAGTTATCAAAGGAACACAAAGCTCAGAACAAACCTTCAAAAGCACTTCCCATCTGACTCCCATTAACTGCTACACTGATTACAGGAGTTGAGCGAGAGACAGAAACTCCAGACAACCAAGTGAAAGCAGCAAGCCAGTTGGCCTAGATATTTAAGCCAATATTCCAGGATGCAGAAATTAGAAATGCTTTCAATCAAAAGTCTGGATAAATCCTTTGAACATAATGTAAACTCCAAGGACAGGCGAGAAGTGGAAATATACATATATGGAACAAGTAGTTGATTTAAAGGCTAAAACAGAAAATCTTTATGCAGCAGCCCTGGGTTTGGTCAGTCTCTGCACCACATGGTCCCCATGGGAGTCACATAAGCAACAAATGAGAGTAACTCCTGAGTGCCAGGAGATTGCCTGCATGCTAAAAAGAAAGGATAAATAAAACACTTTTCACAGCAAACATGAGAATGCTGGTGTGGCTTTTTCTTTAAGATGTTAATACCTACAAGACTTGGCAAAAGTAATTTTATAGTAAGACTAAAAATGTATTGGTATTATAATAGCATACAATATTTCACAATATAATATACTATAAAAGAAAAATAGGGGAAGTAAGTCTTATATTAATCATACCAAATCAAATGGATAAATACATGGAGAAAAACAAGTCTCAATCTATCCTACCAGCATAAAAGCAATAAAGAGTAAACTCAGCATGGACCAAATTTATCTCCTAAAAGATAAAGAACCCACAGAAATTAAGGACTTTTGCAGAAATTTGTGACTTAAGCAACATTTTAGGGTGGGTATGATAGAAAAGGGACCACTGTGTTAATAATTGTTGGAAATGGCAACACCAAAATAGAACTGAACATAAGCAAAGAGATATACACGATGATCCCTTAAAATGTATTCGGTGCAAGCCACAATGTGGAAGGAGGAGGAGGAGAGAAAAAAGGAGGAGGAGGAAGAGGAGAAGGAGGAGGAGGAGAAGGACAAGGAGTAGAAGAAGAAGAGGAAGAAGAGAAAGAAGAGGAAGAATAGGAAGAAGAAGAGAAAGAAGAGAAGGAAGAAGAAAAGAAGACACAGATGAAGACGAAGACAAAGATGACGACAATGAAGACAACAAAAGAAGAAGAAAAAAGAAGAAGAAAGAAGAAGAAGAAGAAGAAGAAGAAGAAGAAGAAGAAGAAGAAGAAGAAGAAGGAGAAGAAGAAGAAGGATACTGGAGCGAAGACTAAAGATGAAGATGAAGAAGAAAAGAAGAAAGAGGAGGAGGAGGAGAAGGAGAAGGAAGAAGAGGAGGGAGGAGCAGGAGGAGAAAAAGAATGGTGCTTGCCATCTGGGACATTTGTGTTGGGAAGGGTGCAGGGATGACTGCTGGAAGACTGTATGACTGAAACCTAATCATCAACAGCTTCATATTGTCTATTTTCATGGTGGCATAAGAAAATAAAAAGAAAAAAAGAGAATTCTGTATCTGAGTGTGTGTGTGTGTGTGTGTAGCATGTGTGCTTCAAGAAACAATTTATTCTAGAAGACCACAGAATTGCTAAATATATAAAACTATTAAGTTAGATTTCACTTTCATGAAACAGTAATCAAGGAGGAGAATTTCTAGTGAAAATCAAATTTTCTTGACAAAGTTAGACACAAAAACACATCATATCTGTATTTATTTGCATGACATAAATATAGATATACATATTATGATCCAAAATCTAAGGTCAAGCGAAACATGGATCAGGAGGTCTTGTCAAGGTAGAAACTATCACAAACGTGTGGGAGTGAGAAACTAGGTAAGACAGAGAGAATGGAACAGTATGCTAATAATTGTTGAAAATGCTGAAACCAACCTAGAACTGAGCATTAAATACAGGCATGAAGATACACATGACAACCTCTTAATGTATGTATTGTAATCCACAATGTGGAAGGGAAGGAAGAGAGAGACAAAGAGAGAGAGAGAAAGAGAAAGAAATTAAAAACCTGCCACAGAGGCAGACTAGGAGGTGGGAGGGAATCAGGGACATTGGTGGTGGGAAATGGGGACTGATGGAGGGATGGGTGCTACAGGACAATGTATGACCAAACCCCAAATATGAACATCTTATGAACATCTTTGTAACTGTATATCTCATAGTAGAATAATAAAATATTAAAAATATATTTATATAATTTAAAGAAATACTTTACAGCGGGATAAAAAACTGTGGCTTAAATCTGGTTAGCAATTGCATTAGTAAGAGAGCTGGGTTTTTTTTTTTTTAATTTTTTTTATTTTTACAATTACAAAGATATACAATTAAAAGTTCATATTTGGGTTTTGGTCATACAGTCTGTGGACCAGTACCCATCCCCCATTTCTCCACCCCTCCCCCCCCCCAGCCCTCCTCCATGGCAGGTTCTTTATTTCTTTTCCATTTCTCTATCTTTCAGTAAGAGAGCTAGTTTTATAGGCAAGAATAATAATCTGTCCTGGGATGACTTTATACAGAACAGAATTTATCAAAATATTTATGGTCATAAAATTAAAATCATAAATTTTACTGACTATTACTCTTTTGGCTTTTTTGGGTCCAACCCGACAATGCTCAGGGGTTTCTCCTGGCTCTGCATTCAGGAATTACTCCTGGCGGTGCTCGGGGAACCATATGGGATGCGGGGATGGATCCTGGGCCGGCATGGGCCGGCCTGCAAGGCAAACGCCCTACCGCTGGAATATCCCTCTGGCCCTTGAATATTACTTTCAACTAAACTTAAAATACTCTTCTGAAGCAAAGTGGCTTTGATGGAAAAATAAGTTCAGCTACTTGTAGAAAATAGAATTAGCTATTTCCACATCTTTGCACTTATAAACAATAATACTCAAAAGAAATCTTTGCAACACAATCCAAAAAAAAATTAACCATTTTTTAAGAGCAGAAAAATCATTAAACAACTATTTTTGGGAAGTGGGAAAATGAACATTTATGAAATTTTGATTTTCCTTGACATCTAATAAAATTATATATTTAAGGATTTTTATGTGTTCTGTTCAACTCTGTTTATCTTGTAAACAGTATTTTAAATAGGAGTAGTAAAAGAACAGCAATGATTCCTATTTATTTTACATGTCTTTGCCAGTCTTTAAACCAGTTGATATTTAACATTTAAAAATTGAAAGGAAAGCATAAATATTTACTGTGTCTCAAAAAAAGGATAAGAAGAGTTAGTTCTATTTTTAAAAATATGGGAAAATGTCAGAGCCATATTGTTCATTTACAAGTCAAAGACACCATATTTATTTATGTTTCTTCTCAAAAAAATTAATGAAGGAATATTAGGAAGCAGACCTATTTTCTCTTAGAAGTGCTGGCTGTAACAAAATACTTCATATTGCAAAAGCATTTTTTCATATAATGATAATGAAAGTAAAATAATCACATTTTTTAGTTGGAAAAATACTTCAAATTTGACAATGTAGTTACTTATTCCCTCCACCAAGTTGCAATACAGGGTTTATTTATATATTCTATGTTTTGTCTCTCTGATCACCACACACCCTATGAAAATATCAGAAACTTTTTTAGAGATATGTTTCAGGTTCAGTGGGAAATGCACAGAACAACTTCTCATTATTAAAAACTATAATTTCCTATTTTTAAACAAATGTTGGGCCAATGATTTACAAAGTTGTTAACAACATAGTTTGAGCATACAATATTCTGAACCCAAACCTCCCACCAGCATGAGAGTCCTCCAATCCAACCTAAGCTTTTCAGATTTTCCATCCCTATTTTGAATTTAGGAGAGATTTGATTAACAAGAGGGAGAAATGTTCTCATGATCTTAACCCAGATTTCTTTGTGACTAGCTCAGTTTATGTCCATATTTTAGTATTTTATAGTAATACCTTGATACACTCTAAAAATAATCCTGCTGGGCTTCACAAAAGCATAGTGTATAGAAAGCTGAAGTCTAGGCAGCCTCAACATGTTTCATAAAAATCTCTACTCCCACCTAACAAGAGATTCACAGTAGGCCATCCCAAAATGTCCCATTTGGGCATATGTGTTATTTTAAGTTGAGGCCAGCAGAGTTCATAAAAAAATATGTTATCCATTTCTTTAATCCCTTAAAATACAAATTGTTGGGGCACATCAGAAATTGGGGTTACTATGAGAAATAATCTATGAAAACATGTGAAAGAAAAATATCTCACTGCAACATAGATCTGTTCTTCATCATGTGAATTACATTCTCATCATTGGAACCTCCCTGTCAATCCCTGGTAGTCTAAGCAATCACCCCCTTTCATTCCTTAGCTCTGGATGTCTACATGGTTTTTGTTTTTGGAAAATTGTGTCCATAAATATCACTAATTGTATAAAACTAATTGTTTCCCTCTATAACCTCATCAGGTCATCTGTTTAGCTTCTAAAGAAGTCAAGAGGAGAGAAGAAAGCACTCCTTCCTCCCCAAGTAACTCATGGAGGAAACAAAAAGAAGGGATATGTGTAGAAAAAGCAGTGCTACTTGGTAGGAATGGAGGCCTGGAAGATACCCTTTAGACAGGCAACAGCATTCTATCTTGTCCAGTACTTCAGGGATGTTCTCTATTGCATGAGAACAGGACCAATGACTGAGTATATCAACTATGGGGGCTGGAGAGCTAGCACAACTTGCTTCTTTTGCTGCTGATCCCAAGCTTGATCTGACACTGCATATGGTTCCCCCCCAAGCTCCACAAGAAAGTGATCCCTGAGAATAGTCAGGAGCAAGTCTTAAACTGATGCATGTACCCCAATGACATTCTCAAATCCTACCTACTAAAGAAGAAACTATGGTATATATACACAATCGAATATTAGTTTGCTATAGGAAAAGACGATATCATGCAATTTGCCAGTACTTGGACGGGTCTGGTGGGCATTGAGCTAAGAGAAGCCAGCCAGTAGGGAGGGATACGCAAAGAATTATCTCTCTTATATGTGATATAAGGAAATACAGAGTGGGGAGTGTAAATGGCTAAAGACAGCAGAACTGAGAATTGCTCAACAGAATTGAGTTTACCATGGAGAGAGAAGGGGGTGGTATCAGTTGAGGGGTATCCTGAGACAATGGTGAAGGGACACATACTGGGGAAATGTGTGGAGTTAGAATATTGCATTCACAAAACCCTAACATTACCAATTGTATGACTGTAATTTTGCCAGTTCAGCAGGTGAAGTGCTTATCTTACACAGCTATCTCTGGTTCAATCCCTGGCAAAGTGATCTCTGAGGCTCTGTGCTCAGAGATCACTTTGCCAGGGATTGAACCTAGAGATCTAATGTGTAGATAACACTAAGATCTGCGCCTTTACCCTGAGTACTGTGAGGTAAAGCTCCCAAATAAAATCAAAACAACAGTGTGTCACAGAAAATAATTTTGTTTAAAGGAAGGGAGTTCAGATGTTAATATAAGCATTTTGATGTTTAGTATAAGGATTAAAAACTAGTTTGGTAAGTGCAAGCTGAAGATAATTCACCTTTAGAGATAGGCAACTTTCCAAGAAAAGTAGTGCTTGGTTCCCTTCATTGCTATTGGCTGCTAGTATATAGGTACATAAACTCTAACTTATCATCTAGATGGCAATTTTAGTTTATTATTTCAGAAAAATTTCAATACAATGCATTCCAAATCTTATACATATCTATTTTGCTTCCTCCTTCTCTGGAACTATGCATGGGTCAGTGGACTGCAAGGGTCTTCCTTGTACATATGCTGATGAGACTGAACATATGGTACATTCTGGATGTTCAATGAAGCACAACTCTATCTCTACGACAATATAAACAGATGTGAATTCATCAAATGATGCCTCTTTTTAAAGATTCTGATGAAAGATTTCACTGAGGTTCAAAACGTGCCTAGATAGATTGAATACATGAAACAACTGTGAACAAAATTATGAACAATTTGTAAATCATGGTGTTTAAATAAAGTTAAGTTTTTAGAAAGGCACCAAAAATGTGCCAGCATAATTAGTGAAACCTCATATTACCAAATCCAGGATTTCTACACTTCCACAGACACAATAAAAATAAATATTAGGGACGTTTCAGGCACTGCTTAGCAATGAGAATGAACAAACTTCAGCATACTGTCTGAGACACATATTAGTGTGAATAAAAGATTGTCTAGGTTATGGATAATGTGGAACATTTCCCACTCTCAGGCAAGTAAGCATGAGACCAGGAAGAGTGTATGGTATGACAGGAGTTCACTGCTGAGCTTTTGGAAAAGAAAATGCAGTATGCGAATATCTGAGTTCTCGGAAATGGAGTTACCTACAGAAGTTATAATGCTACATTAATTATTTTCTGAAACTGTCATTATTGCTTGATCAAAATATACATCCACCAAGAAAAGCATAATTTTTTCTACCAGAGGATTGAAATCAAACCAAACCTATTTAACCAAAGGAGGAAGACTCAAGCCAAGAATTACTTCAGAGGCAATTATTTATCAAGAAACAACACACAAATATATATGCATGTATGCATCTGTGTGTATACATATACAAATATACATACGTGTATAATCAGGAAAATGACACTTGCCTGTATTTCTTTTGAAATTCTCATATAGGCATACTAAAATAGAATCACAATGGGAAATTAATATCTTCTAAAATATCATCTCTTGAGGTGGCAAATTCACTACTTATTAAAAGTATCCTGCTAAAGCATTTGCTAGAATGTTTAGATTTTATAGGCATGCCACTAAAAGTAATAGTTTTTACATATATAGACTCATTTTTTAAACTTTTTGCTTGTTTTAATATTTTATTTATTTTGAATTTGGGGACACGCCCTGACAGGTGTTCAGGATTTACTCCTGACTCTGTGCTGAGATATCACACCTAGTGTTGTTCAGAGGTCCATATGGGATTCTGGAGATTGAACCTGAGTTAACCCAGTTTTTAAAATTGTTTTCTGATTCAGTGTGAAAAGGGTATTTCCAGAGTAGACACCTGATATATTTTTTTCCCTATCACTGTCTATCACTGTCTTCCGTATATCATCGATTTGCTCGAGTGGGCACCAGTAACATCAAATACGTTCTGTCACATGCAAGATAGCCCAAGGGCATCATCCTGCTCCAGGAACATCACTGTATCACTGTCTTCCCGTTCATCATCGATTTGCTGGGAGCGGGCCCCCCTTAACATCTCCATATGTCCTGTCTCATGCTAGTAGAGCCCAAGGGCATCTGCTTGCTCCAGGAATATAAAGAGCCTCAATCCATTCTGGAATGGGGTCTATAATGTTACTGGTATTTGGCATATCAAATCGACGACACGGGTAGCTTGCCAGGCTCTGCAGTGCAGATAGCATACTCTTGTAGTCATCTCTAAGTCCAGCATTTATTGATGAACCTTGGGGCCGCAAGAGGCCGCGAGCCAGGCTGTGATAGGCTGGTATGCTGGGTGGAGTTCTGACGCAAGGAAGTCCGGAAGTGGAAAATGGAGGCCCTCATGGAGTGGGGGGTCGTCTGGCTTGTTGCAAGGCTCTGCTGGGGTGGTGGGCCAAGGCTAGAACCAGCCATCCCTACTGGACTTGTGGCGGCTGGGCACAGGGAGAGCAAGGCAGCAGCTCTGCCTCATGTCTGTGAGTCTCTTGAATAAAAGTTAAAATACATAAATGACAAGATTCCAGAGGCTGATGTCTCATCAGGTCCCTGGGCACATCCTTTAAATCAATTTAATGAATGACCCTTTGTGAGCACATAAGCCAGGCCTTTTCTACACAAAAAATCTCACACTTCTTCTCTCGTATTCCCTTAACTTCATACAGATAAAGCAACTCATAGCCAAGAATATGGAAATTATTTCAAAGAGTTCATACATCAGTAGGAACCCCAAAATCCTGTCCACATAAAAAACAGCCTACAGTTAGCTGCAGCAGTCACTTAAGCAACAAATGCCATACTCAAACTAATAATTTTTAAAGAATTGTTCGGCATACCCTACTTTCATCTCCTTATTACCCAAATTTCAAATAAAGGATCGCCTGATACACTAAAAAAGAAGGTGGCCCATTCAAAGGAACAAACTAAAAAACTTCCACAAGTCAAAGCCAAAAAAGCAGAGTCCCAGCTTTCTTGGAAGATTTTAAAACTGCTGACTGAGTGTAGGCTCAACGAGAATGTGGAAATAATGAAAAGCGTGTGCAATGCAGTGCAGTGGTGGAATATGGTACAGAGCTGAAGATGGAGCCCAGTGCCTTGCATATGGGAGACCCTGGGCACTGCATTAAAACAGCAATAGAAACAGAATTACAATATGAACCACCAACTCTGTGTATCACTCAAAAGTATATAAAAGGTCTCTAAGAGACATGCACAGCTCTAGCATTATTCACAAGAGTTCAAAGGTGACAGCAAAATGTCCAGTACTGAACAAACTGGATTTCATCTTGAAAAAGGAAATTCTCATGCATGCTGTAACTGATGAATCTTGATGAACATTACATTAAGTAAAATAAGCTGATCAACAAAGATAGAGACATGATTACGGCTTACCTGACATAATATAGTCAAATGCAGGACAAAAAAGTAGAACAGAGCAAGGAAGAGTACAGGGATTAAGGCAACTACCTCACAGGCAGCACACGGTGCATCACCAGGTGTGGCCCCAAACCGTAGAATGGTGATTACAAAGAATTAACCAACAATTTCTGAAGAGGGGCTGGACAATGGTACAGCAGTGGGGCTGCTGGCCTTGCACTTAGCCAACCCAGGCTTGATCCCCAGCATTCTATATGCTCCCCTACGCCCCACTAGGAGTGACCAGGTGCCCCCCCAAAAAATGTTATTTTGTGACAGCAAATCTTACTCCAGGAACATAAAGAGCCTCAAATCATTCCATCAGGTCATAGGAATGAGGTCTATAACTGTTACTGGTATTTGGCATATCAAATACGACATGGGTAGCTTGCCAGGCTCTGCCGTGTTTGTGGGATACTCTAGTAGTCACCTAAAACCCAAGCAATTATTGATGAACCGTGGTGACCGTAAAGTGGCTACGTGAGCTGGGTTGTGATCAGCTCTTCTGCTGGGTGGAGCTCTGAGGAGAGGGAGTCGGATATGGAAAATGGTGGTCCCTTGAATTCGGTCTGGGGTTCCTCTGGCTTCGTGCAAGGCTCTGCGGGACTTGCAGGCCAGGTCTAGAACCTGCCATCCCCTCCCCTGATCGCCCGGCGAGATCAGCTGGGCACAGGAGAGCGCCAAAGTAACACGCTCTTGCTCCATGTGTGTGTGAGTCTCTGGATCGCGCATTCACGGGCTGGCCTTGAAAAAGACTGCTGCCGGGTGGGTCACTGAGTGACGAGGTGGCGATCATGCATTCTTCTGCTGGGTGGAGCTCTGAGGAGACATAAACAACTGGTTCTTGGAGGAAGAGGGTCTCATCCAGCTCAGTGGCAGTGGGCATGGGGACAAGGACAGACACCGGGGTGTTCATGGAAATCACCCACTATGTTCTAATCAATAAAACTTCTGTCCCACAGAGTTCAGTCCGGCAGCAAGAGACATCATTCTTTAAAGTCTGTCTGGGGAAAAAAATGGAACTCAACTGTTAAAATGAAGGGGGTGACCAGCTCATGAGGCGCAATGGCGTTCTGACGGCCACCGGGAAATCTCAGAGCTTCAAACGCTGAGGAGCCTTTACTAATACTTCCTCAAGAGGGAAGCAGTGACAGTAAACCTCTGAGAAAACGAGACAAGAAAAACACGAAAGATTCATTGCTTTTACTCACTCTAAAAAAAAACTTGGCAGCAACATAGATACATTAGGTGAATGGTGAGCGGCGCGGGACATGTGTTCTTTACAGTTTACTTTCTACTTCAAAGTAAAAGTAGGTTTTGTTATAATTATTTAAAGTTTCGGGTGTTCAACAATTTATTGGGCAACTAGCATTCCGCCTTATTGAATCTAAGATCTTTTTTATTGAGTCTAAGTCTCTTGCTCCAGAATCTAAGTGATAATGAACAATCAGCACCTGAGAGTTTTCACCTTTTTTTTTTTTTT